>JAGPOY010001763.1:11597-27934 GCA_018983105.1 Silene uniflora
TTAGACCTTCTGGAACATCAGTCAACTCACAAATATCAGCAAACTCTGTCCCCTGTCACAAAGATGCAAAAAAGTTCATAAAGGCAACAATGCTTTCAACAAGTATATTATGCGAAATGAGTTTTGTATGAGATGGTCTCACAGGTGAGGCAGGCTCAAATCCTTGTGCGTTCTCATTTAGTTATGGGGTTGATAGGTTGGTTTCACGTGTAAAACCAACTCACATGTTTTTGAGAATTACGTGATAGAATGATTTATGAAGCTAGTTAGTTACCTAGGTATGAACAAAAAAAATTACCTTTGCCCACTCATAAACAACTTCAACAAGACCAAACTTGAGATTATCCTGAGCATACTCTTCTGGGTCTATTGGAAGGTGAAACTTTGCCTGTAGTTGCCCAAGTCTGATGGCTGTATCATATAATCTACAAGAAGATATATATATTTGATTAAGACTAAGAGTGATATCATGACATAGTAAACCCTGGGAACTTATAATTGTTTATGTAACAAATCTTGAGAAAGCATATATTAGAAATGTAAAAGTGTAAACTCTTCTCAAGTTTTCATTGTCAAAAACTCTGAATACAACCCTGAAACTCACATCATCCAGGACAAGAAGTACAGGAAACATGTATCATGTATGCCTCTAAGGCTCTTGCCTATGAAAGGGGAATGGGTTGTACACAACCTTACAAAACAAGAGAAACTACTTCCAGATAAGCCATAATGAAAATGGCATGAACCACAGAGAGACGAGCAAAACAGAGCAAGAGCACAGACGCTAACCTCCGCACAGCCTTAGAAAGCTTGGGAGTTAAAGAAGGCTCGGAAGCATTCTTCTGTTGAAATACAAAAGCAGACATTACTGCCACTGCTTCTTCTGGTTCGAGGTCCCCCATTTGGTTCTCAAACAAACATTCTGTGCATATCAGCTCTTCTCCAGAGTTCATCTCACAGGCAACACGACCCTTTATCTGAACCACAAGGTCTTCATCTATACAGCCTACGTCTTTTAGAACATCTATCTGCAAAGAGAAAGGATAGTGTTAAAGACCTATTTTGATGTTGCACCCTATGCTATGCAAAATATGTTTTTCCCTATGCAACAGAGAGCCACAAGGGCAATTTTGCTCTTGGCGAGTTTCTAACCCAAGTCTTGAGTATCAACCCTCAATGACTTTACCAGCTAAGCTATATGATATGTGAGTATGCTACACAGTATGAATAATTAAACTAAACATATGCCATGACAGACAAAAGCCTCCACATGTAAGCTGTCATACCCGCCCCTGAAAGACAGGCATCTGTTGAAGGGCTTCATCAGACATTTGAAACTTCAACATATCCACTTCATCTTTGTGCTTAAATATCTCTTTAACCGACTTCATATGCTCATCCAACTTTATACAACCATGGCACTTATTTTCTGCCATGTCTTCCAACAACTTATTCCATTTGTAGTATGTCTGTACTAGCTCCACATTCTTCAGCTTAAGATCTGAACAACGATAAGAGTTATGAATATGAGGCTCGTAATTGAATAGCCTTCACGGTGTCGTTTCTCAGAATAAAAAAATGTTATGCTATGTAACATCAGATCACACATCATATATACATATACTACTAATGGTCATGTTTTTCTTTAACTGAATCTATCTAAACCGAACTGAACTTTACCTAATTGAAGACCAAAATGAGCTAAAATGAAGTGACGTGCTGAAATTAAGACTAAAAGAACAGGGCCTAAAAGAGGGAGGTGGGAAATTGAAGTTTAAAAAAACTAGTACTAAATTTTACCTTTTAGTTCTTTAATTCCTTTTGCTAAATCACGTGAAATTTTCAAATGCTAAATTACCATATTGGCTTGATAAGTCGTAAAGTATGCATTTACAAAATAAGCTTATTTATAGTTATTTACTTACTTGGTTCTGATTTGGGTCCAAACCTTCCCATTTACCCCGCCTAATCAAGCCAACCATTTAATCAAAACCTACACACTCACTCGTGTGATCCCCCAATTTACCCATCACTCATTCATCCCTAACTAGCCAACCATTCTCTCTCTGCAAAAACTAAAAAGACCCAGAAGATGAAATCTCACTGTCGCACACAAAGAAGTGGATTGAAACAAAATGTGTAAGGAATCAAAGAAGAGGGGGAATTGGTTTGTAACACCACTGATCAAATTTGTTACCGTGACAGAAAAAAAATTCTAGAACTTGTTAGTCAAAGCTTGGCAAATAACAAATTTAATAGTAAAGGAAGAAAACTGATAACAAAGGCATACCTTTCTGGGGGTCTAACGCTGGAGGATATTTATCCCCATTAGATTTCAGATCCAGAAGCTCCTGGACGGTTTTTGCATAAGCAGCAGTGCTGACATCTTCAAGAAGCCGAACTTGGTCAATCTTTAGTTTGCACTTACAGATGTAAAGGAACTCTCTATTGTCCACTTCTCTGACCTCGAAATGTTTACCACCAGTCACCCCTTGGTGAGGCAATTTGATGTTGACAACACCGGTTCCCTTGCGACTAGTTGACGCAGAATAATATTCTTCATCTAATCCACGTTTTGCCTTAGGCAACAAAACAAAACCTTCTCCTGGTTTTCCACCCCCTTTGTCAATGGTGGCCCCAATAGCTGATGAAGATGGCACTATTAGAGCTAGTTCAGGTCTCAGCACTAAAACAATGTATTTTTTAAGGATAGCTGAAGGTGCTTTTAGTACCACCCCGAGTAAATGGTCCGGAGTCTGTAGATAAGAAGATTAAGCACACTATCAACATAGTTAGACATCATACTCCATCATTAGGAGAGACCGACAAAATTGCTACGAGACATTGAACTAGATATATGGATAGTCTGGGAGGTCATTGCTATATCCTTACACTCATCTAGCGGGCTGATGGCATGGCTTCACAAAAATACATAAACCTTCATCCAACATAAAATATAACTGAGCACAAGTAATAGGAACACTAAGACAGGAAATCAAATGTGTCCCAGAAACTTCAATGCAATATGGCCGACAACTCCAAAGACTCGTCAGTTCAACAATGCCTAGTATAAGTAAAGTCCAGTAAGCTTTATGCTTAATTCCTCAAAAAGTCAAACCCAACCAAAATATGTCACGACACACATAATGTTATCCTGAATCGCTATGGGTTGAAGCATACACAAATCCAAAAAATAAGGACTCATAAAAATAGAAAGAAACTGTGAACAGCTGATTTCAAGCTTGCAATAAAAGAAATGCTACTTTAGGGATGTGTCTCCATCAAATAGGCTACAGACCAGCTATTTATCTCAATAACTCACCGTTGGAGATTTAACAACCACCACCCTTCCAGGCACAAGAAACGTCTGAGCAGCATGAGACTGCATGATGCCATCCGTTATCTTGTCCAAATCTTTCTCAGCCTCTTTGTAGATCTTATAGTATTCTTCAATGGATGCTTCACCCTTTATGCATCTACAAGTAAAACGAAATGATTTTAGGTTAAACGGGTGTAAAGCATACGTAAATGGAAATAATCAAAGATGATGGCTGGGGCAAGGGAGCTAGGCATAGTGGTATCCTCTCGCTTGACAAATGTGAGATAAAGCTTCAGTTGTCACAGACCTCAAAGTGTCCTGGGCTCATACAAGGGTCATCCGTGGCTGCCTGCCTATCTGGCAAAGTTCTATACCATATTGCCAGAGTTAAGTACAGCAGTCCGTTTCTTAACGAACTAACATCGCAATTATCCATGTGAAACTGTTATGTAGTAGCTTTGGAGGGGGGGCGCCCAGTTTCAACCACTGTAACTCTAGACATGTCCAGAGTCAAGATCATAGCTAAACCATTTTGTTTAAGGTATTTTTCATATATAACAGCCATTCTAGGACTGTCATTTATTCCCCCATTATCTCCATTATCAAGCAACCGTTGGCTCCAAAGTCCAATCTCCATTAACCTCGTTTCTCCATCATTTACACCCCCAAGTTCCAACTACTGGGCTACCAGTCACAACCATAAGTGAACCATTCACCCTAATACTACCAGATTACCCCCTCCCCCCTTAGTCCCTTACCCTAAGAATCTATTCTCCTTTCCCCTTTACTTCTTATTTTTATAATTAATATGCATATTTATTTAATGCTTCTCTGGAAAAGAAAAGAAAAAAAATTAACCATCAAACTACCATCAGTTTCAGAAGAGAACACCGTGATTGCTCCATGAGCCATGACCGTGATTGGACATACCTCAGAAAAGAGCCAAAACTAGCCCAATGAATCAAGGGCTACACGCCTACACCCTATAGCGAGGTAGGGCCTTGAATATATGCAACCTTCCCTCAGTATTCATAACACAGTCGGATGACCCGTATTGAACATTGTGTCGTGAATTGAGTTTGCTACTTCACAATTATAAGAAATTCAACATTTTAGTAAATCATTTAACATTATTTATCATACTCAATTGCGAATCTTCTGATTCATTTGAAATGGAAATATAAGGTGTACCTCAGATACTTTAGCATAAAAGTTAATCACAGATTATTTTCTTATCACCATATATCCATTCCCTGGAACCTCTAGGCAGCTAAAGTTTTTTAATTGGCAGAACCTCAGAAGAATCACTTTTGAACTTCTAATAAAACAAGTGGAACATACTCTATTGTTTTTGCAGGCTGCGCAAGCTTTCGCATTAGAAGCTGTTGCTTTTCAGGAATGTTCTTTTGAGCATGAAATTCAGCAAAACTTCTTTTCAGCATGTCTTCTACCTGCAGTCGTAAGCAGAGTAAATATCATTGTGTCCCTGTTAGAGAGCAGCATATAACAATAAAATACTCAAAAGGTAAGACGTTGCTAGATAGCAACCAAAACAAGCAGTTCTATCTCATCTTCATTCTAAAAACTGTAATAGGTCAACACCATAGTATGTTCTACGAAAAAATTGATGATAATGTTGAGAACAGTAAATTTTGATTATTGTGTATATGCAATATAGCAGGCTGTACAGACAATGTTTTTATTTGCAGATCCAGACACTTTTGTTCTGTTAACTAATTCTATCAGTCTCAAATAACAGAAGCAATATTTTTTAAATCCAGAATCATTGCATAAATCGAACTTCTCTTCCAAGCACCTTTAATTCTTCAACGCGAAGTAGATGCAGAATCATGATATAAGTCAACCGAAACTGAGATTCAAGTCTAGTGGGATTTCCAACAATGACTTGTTTCATATCACTTTCTTCTGGAATCTCGTCACGGCACATTATAATAACTGTTCCGAATTTATCAAGCCCTCGTCTGCCAGCACGACCAGCCATTTGGGTATACTCCCCAGGAATTATCTGCCTGAATTCCTTCCCGTCAAACTTTCTTAAAGTATCAAAAACCACCTACAGAAAAAAAGTTCCTTTAGGACAGGATATTGAGTACAAAATATTAGCAGACAGAGGCGTAAACACATACACACGCACACTATTCGGCTAAAATACAACCATCATAGATGTAATTCTCAGAGCAAAGTGCAAGGCTTACACTCAAATTGCCTCTAGAGTCTAGACTACTGTGCCATCACTATTCTCAGATCATTTTTTTGTATTACTTAACAGTTAATTCATAGGGTGGCTATTCCAATTTTCCAAGTACAAAGAAAGTAAACATTGACTTACAATGCATTAAAAGAAATGCTGACAAAAATCACATAGGAGCGGTTTCCAAGTTTCATTAGCAATAAAAACAGTTTATCTCCATAGAACATCTGTAATTCTGGATCCCGTTTTTGTCCCTCCCACAAACTCCACTCTAGATGGTTCTACGAACATAAGACAATTCATCTCAGTAACACAGTGGCATTTTAGCACAATAGATTCTAGGTAAAGCTTTCCAAACTGAAATAATTTTTTGTCAATGTTCGCTTAACTCAGCATTGTCATCATCGCCAGGTTGTTTCCAGTAACACGCATAATTGATGTCTTAGATTTAATCAAAACACCTGTACGAATTAGTGTGTGAGACGGCGATCTGAATTACTTTTTAACACCTATTGCTGGCCAGCGGAAACTTGGCTGACAGTTTCAGAAAATTGGCTTCAGCTAAAAAATCGTGCTGGCAATCACACTTTATAAGTTGAAACGACATAAAGGTAGAAGATCCCTCGTGTTAGTTTTTTATATAATGTTGCAAACAAAAACTGAGACAAATCTCAATATCCAACTGCCAGAAGGAAAAAGTTCTAGCCAGCTAAACCAGTCAGTATACACCAGCAGGCTGCAGCAAACTAAGTTTAAGTTTGACACTAGATAAAGCACATATAGAGATCAGTAGGTAACAGAATTAGTCCACTTTTTTTAAGGTTACTATCAAGATCTAGAGGGCCAAATGCTGAAAAGTAATACACAACAAGCAGTGACCAAAGCACAACATAAATACTCGGAGATGAGAGGGAAAGTTTGAATTTTAGGGATAGCAAATCCATGAAATAAAACAAAGTGACTCACTGTTCTAGCAGGAGCATTAACACCCATGGCAAATGTCTCAGTC
This sequence comes from Silene uniflora, assembly GCA_018983105.1. NCBI lineage: Eukaryota > Viridiplantae > Streptophyta > Magnoliopsida > Caryophyllales > Caryophyllaceae > Silene > Silene uniflora. The sequence continues at coordinate 18,138 of JAGPOY010001763.1, forward strand.
GAAAACAGAACCTGAACAAATTAAAATCAAGGACATAAAATGAAATCAGTTTAAGTGCACCATAAGGAACTCAAAATTCCGTCATTTCATACCACAATAACACAAAAACATAAGAGTATAAACACGAACAGCTGAGCAGCCAAGTTACAATTTTTCATTTATATACCATGGAGTAACATTACTGCAGAATATCAAAGGCTACCGTCAATGGCAAGGTAGCCTTACCCTTGTGACACAAAGTGCGAATATGTTGTTTTAAAATCAGTCATGATGAAAATTATGCTGAAAATCGAATTGAATTACTACTAGCACACAATTAAATGAGGTGCAATTAGTTTAGGAAGTCATTTAGCTTTGTTCCATCACAAATTCATAATCGAGAGCTACATAATGCGAGGCTTTGTCTCCATTAAAAAGCAAGTACTCACAAGGAAGCCAATCATTGTGCGTAGCTATGACAGCATATAGAACCCTCCCATTGAGAAACACAAGTAAAAAAAAAAAACTATACCTTGATAACACCGCGACAAAATAGCATCTCAACAACTTCCTTTACAATAGGTAGAAGCCCAGCATGATGCACTCCAATACCTCTACGAAGAAGACTTGCAACTCTAAGAATCTGCGAAAATTTATCACTTAAGTACATACTGAGATTATTAAAAACAGGTCAAGAATAATACTCGTAATAGTCAAGCTGTAATAACCTGAGGTAGATTTCGGTCAGATCCCTTGAGCCTTGAAAATGCTTTGTCACAAAACACACGAATTTCACTCTTCTCTGAACTACTAGTAAGGTCAATACTTGTCATACTATCAGCCGACCTATCACACCGGTTCTTTGAAAAACAAAAAACGATTACCTACAAAAAGACAAACAAAAGCCATGTCAAAACTAAACTATAGCATCAATAAAGCCTTAGTTGCAAAATGACCCACAAAAACTACTTAGCAGATAAAAACATAAATATACATAGAACATAATATACTACATAGTACATCACATTAGACAGAAAGATGTAAGTTGAACATGTTCTGTTTGACTTTTGTAGAACTCCCTGAACTTAACAAAAAAGGGAAAAACACTTCAGTGATCACAACCCTGCTTTGTGAAAGGCAGGAACACAAAAGGAATATACGTTTTACAAAAGTCAAGCATGCACGACCTTGAGCCCTTGACGTCAGTATATTTAACACTTACTGGTAGAAGTGATTTTTTTAACAACTTGTTGACAAGTTGTAACCATAAAGAAGCATCAGATCTTCTCAGACTGAAATTATTCTGGTTCCCATTTGCCCCTTTCCCATTCAAATTTCCTGAATTATGGGACCCAGAATGCTTTTGTTGCCCACGATAAGTATTGTCCCGGTTCTGAGTATGAGCTCCACCAGATCCAGCTGAAGAACCATAAGACATAGCTGAGCCACTTCTGGCTGTACTAGAATTCTTTTTCTTGTGTGCATCTTTCGCAGCTTTCATACCCTGAGGCACAAAAGCTTCATTCTCACAAATTCTGTAGAGTTCACCTGAGTAAAATAGGCAGTGCTCCAATGGGACTGGTCTCTTAGTAGTCCTGGAAGTAAAACATTGAACATAACAAATGTTCAGGATCTGACATACTTTAGGACTTGCTATGTTACTATTCTACTAATAAGTAACTAGAGTATATCCCGTGCGAATGCACATATTTTAGGTCGTATTGCATAGCGATGTTAGCAATTAAGGTCATCGTATTTCACGGGAATTTGTTATCATATTTCAATGTACTTTCAATTTAATGTTATAATCTACATTGTTAATGTGTAGTACTAAGACGTCAAAAAAATTAAAAAAAAAAAACACACTTTACTCCGAATAACATTGACCATTTAAATGAAAGAACTTTTCACAAACACTTGTTTATATAAAATAATATTACTCTGTATATCATTACTGCATTTCCTAAAGGTACTAAACATGACTAATGACACAAAGAACAAAATCATGTCCTTAAAAATGCAATTTATAATTTGAATTTTTTTAGATATTGCAATTTAGAAAAATAAGTCTCCATGTTTACCATTTAGTGTCACATATCGAATCTAAAAAAGTAGGTGAGTGAAAAATAGGACCAATTTATAGCCCATTAATTTCTAGTTTGACACCCAAAACCCAAAAGTGAAGCCCAATTCTAAGTGAATGTTATTTAGGCGGGAAAGTATTGAGATTGGCTTTTTCTCTTAGTAGTAAGGGGATACCGACTAATAGCAAATGATTCCACAATAAGTATATAGCAGATATGCCAGCCCAAATATGACACAGAATAGCATCTCACCCAGTGACGCGGATGGTTTTCTGCTTTGTTCTTCCTATCCAGTCAGCAAATTCAATGGTATTTGGAACCTAAAGGATAAAAGTTGCAAAACATCAATCAATCTGAGGGTGAAACAATGTATGATGGAGATGTGTAGGATTGAAGATAACATTCAAAAAAGTGAATGCGCAAATTTCACACAATTAAGCCATAGAAACTCTACATGAAATATGAATTGCTGTACTTCATAATCAGCCATAGTCTCACTGAATGAAAGTCTATAAGAGAAGTTGAGTTCATAACATAGTATTTTTGAAGTACAAAACTGATCAATGGGAACTATATTAAGTTCAGTGGGTATACACAAATGCCTGCATAGAATGCAAACAATCAATCACATCCTCCAACTTGCTCGGTTCCATTTACTTTAATTCCCTTTCCTTCTCTATTTTGTTTTTCCCCTTCTTCAGCAAGGAACAACAACCAAATTGAACAGGCCCGAGGCCGGTCATCTGACAGGTTAGAAAAACTAAAAGGGTTACGTGAGACAATACTTACTGTGGCAGAAAGTAGGACAATGTTAATGTGACGAGGAAGCATTATTATAACTTCTTCCCAAACAACACCTCTTTCAGCATCATTCACATAGTGAACTTCATCAAATATAACCTACATCATTTGCCATCTATGTTAAGGAAAGTAATGTAAATGATATCTCTAATAGGAAAAGCCACCAGAAAGCATGCCAGATTTTCTTACCCATTCAATGTCACGGATAATATCGGCACCTTTGTACAACATGGACCTCAATATTTCAGTAGTCATGATGAGACAGGATGCCTCTGGCCTCAAGCTAATATCACCAGTAAGAAGACCGACATCAAACTTCCCAGTGAAATCTCTGTACTTTTGATTGCTGATTGTCTTAATCGGAGCTGTGTAGACAGCTCGAGTACAATGCTATAAAAAGAGATTAGCCAGTTTAGAAACATGACATGGGATTTATAATTCAGCCACAAAGAACAATAACTGGGCTGGGTCCACATGGTGGTCCAGTCTAAAGATACAGTGCCTACAGGTACTAAAGTTATTTTTTTGTGTGTTTGAACCAAAAATTTATCTATAAATATCAACAGGAAAGCGGAGAATAAAACTGCAGAGGGAAAATAGAATAGTTCATACTTTTGAAGCCAATGCAAATGCATACTCAGCAACAACTGTCTTTCCAGCTGATGTATGAGCTGCCACAAAAACAGACTTTCCTTGTTCGAGGTAATAAATAGCCTGTGATTGTCATGTATAAAAGATATCTAAAGCACGTAAGTCCGTGAAGAAACAACTGTCATACAGTAGCGTGCAAAAAACGATCCGAAGAAAGTGATGGCCCAGCAGTTGAGCCATTTTTCTTCAGTTACAAAAATATTGCGTACTTTGGAAGCCTACAAAAAGATGATTCTTCCCCAGATAAGAAAAGCCAATTTATAAGAACGAACACAGTAGTAGTTATATAAAGCAATCACATCATCAAACGGATCAAAACCAATATCTGGAACTAGTTTTCTTACCTTACCAAAAAAAAAAAAAAAACTCTGGAAATGAATTCTAAAATGCTGGTCTATGTGCTCCTAATCATCAGGCCGCATGATTTAGTAGAATTTCTTAGCCCAATTTCATTAACTAACCTTTCAAGAAGACAAAGGTGAGTTCAACCTAGACATATATATCAGCCAAAATTAACTCTTATATTCTAATTCCAGTTACTTTGCAGGACTAAACACTTGCTATGAGGAATCAAGCTCTAACTCCACACAACCCTAATTGATTCTTAATACGAAACCTACCACTGAGCAAAACAAGCTCCATCTAAATGGTTTCTCAAAGCACTTGACAGGAATGAAATCACCACCAACTCCACGATAATTATGATAACTTCAGGAGTTCTCACATATCTAAATATGATAATTTAGACACTGCCAGGTCACCGGTTTTGAAAACTAGAGAGGAAAAATAACAAGAGCAAGATAACCATCAACATACCAATGTAAAACAATAGAAAGAGGGTGTTCAAGCGTAACAGTTTTAAAGCAAAATCTCTCTCACAATCACAAGTGGACTGCTTAACTTAGCAGACAATAAATATCCTCAACAGAACTTTCAGAGAAAAAGCCTGTTATACGGAAAGGAAGGTAGGTAATTTCTTTATCTAGTAAGCAAAATGGATGTGGAGAAATTTGGGAAAACTCACTCCATCCATTTGCCTGCTCCTTCTCATCCTCCCCTCCCCCCTCCCCTCCGCTTTTTATTTATCCCAACACACCATAGTAATGCTTTATCAAACTAGCACATGGTGTAGTTAATTCATGATAAAAATAGAAAAAGCTGCATGAAATGTACCTCCTTCTGAAATGAATCTAGTTCAAATGGAAAGTCAAGAGCCATATCAGGAACAAGTTCATGAAAACGATCTGCAATAGGTACACTGCCTCCACGGATAGCCCAAACCTAATCAGACAAGAGCTCTTAAGAATATGGCATCACGGAGTAAGGAATTATAACAACTGTGACAGATGTGAATGATGTATACAAACTCCACAGAAGGTTACCTCTTTATGTTCCCCACTTTCTTCATTTTTCTCATTAACCTTGACATCTGACACTGCAGACTCGACTGATAATATTTCATCTAACTCAAGAGATTCAACATTTGGAACATCAAGCGGGGTTTCATCTTGTGTCAATTCAACTCCTGAATCAACATTATGTACTTCGGATTGACCGCCTACCAGAAAGGTGAAGTTGTCAGTGCATGAAGAATTCGAAGGCCGAGAATAATAAGAAATAGCAGGCAATCAGATGGTTGCATGGACAAAGTTATACAATCAAGCGACATGGGTTACAATTCTAAATCTTGGATAAACCAAATTGACATGATAAACATCTTACAAGAGCTTGTGATTACTGATTATAGTGAATGTTTTTTGGGGGAAAAAAAATAAGATATGCCTCTACCCCTATTAAATCATATTTACCACAATGAGAACATGTACATATCACAGGAGGCCTCACTATTTGCTTGTTTGCTACGAAGTATGATTTTATATTTTTATAAGCAGCCACTATTTAACCGTGTGATTTTGTTATGCCTATACATCTAAAACATGAAGGAGCACCTAGAATAGTCACTACAAGCCTCCAACTGACAACCTAGTCCTCAAAAGTCAGAAACAGAAGTTATCTTTTCAGTTTCCTTTCTAACTGAACAAGGGTAAACAATATTTTCTTTAACTACAACATTCTTTTTCTTCTCTGCCAACCCACTATATCTTCTTTCATCTAAACTAGTCTTCAGTTAAATCCTAGTATGTGTGAGGTCATAATTAAGAAGGAAAAATCATACATACCGTCAGATTCAAGCTTGTCATTTTCACCTAAGTCCTCTTCCCATGCTCTCTTGAACAAGTCATCAAACTGCAGAGACAGAGTGCTCTGTACACACAAAGTCAACGAAGCAAAAGTCACCCTTAAATGCAACAGAGTTAAAGATGCTTTCAAAGAAAATGTTAAAACTGGAAGGAAAATACAAATACACAGAGCGCAATACCAAAATGAAGAAACAGCAGACGCATGCATCTAATTTACAAAAGATAGCTCGCAGAATTTTAATATACCTGCTTCTCATCAGACACAGTCTTGAGAGAAACTTGATCGTTATTAACATTCCAAGAACAGGGATATGCCTGCAGAATTAATACAACAGAAAAGGACAGAAACATTAAGCAACTTTAAATAATGTGAATACAAGAACTTCTATTCCCCACACCTCATCTCAACTAATTTTATTCTTTGTAATTCTCTATTTTTTTTCCAACATAGACATTCGTTAAAATTTCATAAGAAATAATGGCAAAGAACTACACTTCATAGAAAATTTAATAATGAAACAGTGAAAGAATAAGTATTTCTTATGATTGACAATCGATATCAGCCTCTTAGTGATTGACAAAATAGAATTCAACATACCTTTAGATCACCAAGATCCAGTCCTTGTCTAAAGCTGGGAGGATTTTTTTCAGCCGGGCCACCTTCAAGCACCTCACGTACCCATTCACCATTTAAAGCCTCCTCTGGAACAACCCTTGACAAAGAATGAGAGTTATCTAAACCTCCAGGACGAAATGGACGACTGTTAATACCACCCCTAACAAAATCCTTTGCAGCTCCATTAATTCGCGGCAAAGAACCAGTGTCTTCTGCTCCAGCAGTCAATTCGGATATTTCTACCTAACGAAATGGGTCAAACTCTGAGGGTAAACTAAACAATGTAACAGTATTTGATGAATGTAAATAATATGATGTAGATACCTAATAGTATGATGAAATTAACCTAAATCATCAACACGTGAAACGCAAGATCATAGAATGGGATATGAGACGTGAACATACCTCAACTGACTGAGGCTCCCAGCGTCCAAGCTCCTTGTCTTTTGTACGCCTAAATGGTAATTCCCATTCAAGAGCCACAGTTGTCCGAGGCAATGATGACTCAAGTGGTATTTTGGCCTTACCAAACCAGTCAAAATCCCAGTCTCTTCCAGCTGCTTCTGGTGAAAACTCATCTGGATCTAATCTTGGTGTTAGATACTTCTCCTCTATATATTCTACGATAGATTCCCGGGTATCGCTAGGAAAGGCAGGCGGCTGATATTGCAAGAGGTTAATCAGATATCACATACTACACGGTAAACAACAAACCAACAAAACTTGCTATATAGTAGAGGCTAATTTCAATCAAGCTCGGAGTAGTAGTTTGCTACACATTTGCTGGAAAGCAAAGAATTGTCAGGAGTCCCAAAAAACAAATCATTTTCAGCATTGAATTCTCACCAAATCCGATATGATAACTTCTGAACTGACCGACAAAAAGATTAAGGTGGAATTACAAAATACATTAATATATTTACACTAAATTTTAACCCGGTAACTTGTATTAACCTGTTGAATAATATGTTAAGACTTGTTCATGATGAGCGTTATCTTTATCTAGTCCTTTGTTCCTTCCATAGAAGATGCCATGGTAAATGGAATATTCACTTACAAAAATAGATATATACCCTATATCTTTAACCTTTGGATTACTAACAAGTAAACGCACAGTATTGATTCAACAATGTCGAAATCACATCCTACTAAACTAACAGATTCCAGCATAGGAGTCTTTCAGATGTCATATACACGGATACACCTCATTTAATAAACTACTTCATTACCTCTTCTTTTTTATACTATGGTTTTACACTAAACTAGTCCCACTTCATAACACGTTGAACACGAGAATTTTAACAGTATACCACACTTGAACAAACTACTCATCATCTATTAAGCATATCAAAATTCATCAAAGTAAAAAGGTTTACTCCTCATATGCATAAAATCCGTCTTTCTAATTTTAAACATCTCTACTTTTTTTTTTTTATCAAAGTAAAAAGGTTTACTCCAATTCCACTTACACAGTCACACTCAAACAAATCACTCAACAAATCATCTAAACCCTAACTCAAATCAATTGAACTAACTACCACACCAATTAAACATTTCAACAACATAACTACATCAAATTAAAACTAAATTAACATCAAACTCAAATGCAACTCATTTAACAAAATTCAATCTTACTAATCTTTTAATACAACGATTTTACACAAGACTAATTAAACGCCGTAATATGTCGAATTCGACAAACTCCTCACCACAACTTACAACGATTTTACACAAGACTATACAAACTCAATAAATCACTCAACATAGTATCTAAACCCTAAATCAAATCAATTCAACTAACTACCACTCCAATTAATCATTTCAACAGCATTACTACTTCAAATTGAAACTAAAATTAACATTAAAATTACTAAAATCAATAAAATCACTTAAAAAAAGAGGAAAGAGAGAAGATTATACGATGATGAAGTCAGGAATATCGCGAAGAGGATTATCGCCTTCGACGGGAGGAAGCGGTTCGATCCGGAGATGGCCGCTGTGACCTGTAAACCCGACCCGGAATGATAATTCGTTACCTACTTGAATTCGATCCATTTCATGTCACTGTGTGTGTATACTCTAATTTCGGATATTTTGTGTAGAGTTGTCTTTTTCGTGTTTTGGGATTTCTTTTGTTTGTTTTTTGATATTCTGTTTTGCTTTGGCGGGCAACTTTAATGGAAAGGATTAGGGGAAGGAGTTCAAGGGTTGCTTAATAAGTAACGGATCCGAGTGATCCGATTGCCACCTTTATGTAATTACTATGTAAACGGTACATATCAGATCAACCAAGTATCTTCTACGAGTGTCATATGTTTGAAGGGTAAAAAAAACCAGTCTCGTGCAATAAATAACCCGCAAAATTAGTCATAGAAAAACTTGAAATTGAAAACATGCGTACTTTCCCCTAAGTTCTTTTAACTACCGACTCAGGGATCATAGGTTATTTAGGTTGAGTTTGCTGGATTTTTTAATAATGAAATCAAAATCGGATAATTTTGATCATTTGTATGCAATCATAACCATCGTGATATATCATGATGGCTTTCTGGACTTGAGTTTTTCTGATTTTATATAGAACATTAAATTTAACTGAATTCTTGAAATTTAAACATAGCCAAACTGAACTAAACTTGTTGAATCTAAACTTTGTTTAATTTATCTATTCTAATTATGGGACCTAATTAGCTGAATTATCACATGTCTCGGCGTCCCGTCACCACCATTATAACGGCTTGCCAACTTCACCGTATGCAACCCACTATTTCTTCTCCGACCACCGCACCCTTTTTAACCTCAACATCACTCATCCTTCAAACCCCTTTCCTCCGACCCATCACCTTCGATATGGATATATGGTGGCAACTCCTTTTTTATGTGATAAATTTAATCTTTACTTCGACATCCGTGGGGTGGATGAGGAATGTACAATGAAGATTAGGTTTAGAGAATATCAAATTGAGGCGAAATTATGTTTACATTTGTAACGAGTCTAGATTTTCAGTCCCACTTTTGTGCTCCATCTTGTATCACATTGCCTTGATCTTCCAACACCTCATCATCTTACAATATTAAATACTTATTTTTAATGTTCAATGCTTATGTGTCCAAGGATGAGAATTGAGATAGTAAAACACATTAATGGGACAGAAAACCCGAACTCGTTTGTAATCCTTTTCCTATAAAATGTGTGAAGTTGGTTATCATTGTAGCTTAGGAATAGTGCACTTCCTTAGGAATAGTGGGCAATCTCGTCCGTCCATTCAGCCCGCTGCTCGATCCTAGCCTCTCGTTTTGTCCTGCTCTCATCTCCTCCGTCCGTTTCGGCTATTGAGCGATCGTGGCCGTGTATTCTGGTCTTATATTTCTTGACCATGATTCGTCTCCTCAGTCCTCTTCTTACACTGCATCTCATTGTCGACTATTTGTCGTCCCTATTGTAAGGGTGGAACGGGTGGTTTTTAT
>JAGPOY010001764.1:0-16328 GCA_018983105.1 Silene uniflora
TGGAGTAGTAACAGTGAAGTCAATATTACAAAACTGGTATTGCTTGTTGGAGTCCTAATTCATTATGAAAACAGAAGTTAATTACTCCGTAAGTTAAAATAAATCTTAATTAAAATGATAGGATGAGTCAGAATATTAAGAAATATTACTCCGTACAGTTGAGAGTTTTAACGAATAATGAAACGTACCCGGGAAATGAACTCAAACTCCTCGTACAATTTCCAACATTAGATTTGTCCCAAATTTCCATGGTGTATTCTGTAGCAAATATAAGAAATTAAAGGATAAATCAACCAAAATAACAAATTAAAACAACAACATTTATAAGGATAAATCGCCGAATATATCCGTCGAAAGCCGCTTATTGAAAACCAAATGAAATGATGAGGTAAAATATACCTACAATTTACCTTAAAACTACATCATCATTTTTTTGAGAAAAGATCATTATCATTAATAAAAAATCATACGACATCTACAACATATGCCAAACTCATCCGGATACAAATCGATAACAACCATAAGAAATAAATTCTTGTTCAAAGACTGATCCACTGCAACAGAGTCTCTATCATCAGTTCGCCGCAACAGGCTTTCATCCATAAGAGGGTCTCCGAATCTTCCTTGACGAGTATCAATTTCTTCTGACATGATTGATTGTAGCCATGAATCGGACAATATTTGTATAACCATATAACGATCTATAACAATGCTGATCTTCCGCTTCTTCTGACTTACTAGAGAACTGAAAACGAACACGAAAACGAAAGCTCTCAAACTGGGAGAAGGACACCACCGATAGACGGGGACAGACCTCTCAGAAAGAGAGACGAAACAACAAAAGCGGAAATAAAACAGAAACATAAAGGGAACAAAGCAGAAGACAGAAAAAAACGGAGACCACACCAACCCACATCACCGCCAGATCCAAGCACCACCCTGCCAAACCACCTCAGCAAACTCATCTGATAAGATCCGAACAGCCCAAATACGCCACACAGAATGAGAAGACCGGGTAGACCCGCAAGATCTAGAACCGGGTGTGGGTAAGAAAAGGGAGGGAGGTTAATCGGAAGAAGAGAGGAGGCGGGTCGCCGGAGAAAGGTCTTGAGAGACCCCATCCCCGGCGACATGGCAGGGGGTAGATGGGTGGCGGTGGGAGGTAGGAGGAGAACGGCGGAGCAAAAGGGGAAGAGTTAGGGTTTTGTTTTTTTAGAGAGAAGGGGAAAAGCTATTAACATACTATATACATCTTGGATGTGATACAATTATGTAAAATTTACTTTCGGTATTGAGAATCGAAAAATCAAGAGAAAAATGTTAAGAGTGCAGTTTTGTGGGAAAATAAATGGAGGAGGATGTTAGGGTTAGTGGCTTGAGAAGATGATGAAAGGCGGAGATAGATTAAAATGAGGAGAAAATATTTTGAGGTTCTCCATGAAAATCACTGGGGGGTGAGCTAGAATAATATGGATGACGGCTAATTAAGATGTCAGTTTTGACTTATGTTAGGGTTAGACGTAATATACTGCGGTCAATAGAACATGGGCGGGAAAACTTTGCGTATAAAAGCGCCACGTGTCAAGTTTAGGGTTTAGCGGTTTCTCTATTGTACTTATATATGTATAGATATAGATAGATAGATAGATAGATAGATATAGATATTGCAATAAAGCATGACTATGTACAAAATTTTCTTTAAGAAAGGTTTCGAGCACTAAACTATTTGAGCTCCGTAAGAAAAGTGATACAGTGGTTCTCGCATACAGAATCCTAAATAAATTGAGGCAGCCATGCAAGGAATACTAATTGATATCGACAGGCGTTAATGAAAATCATTGGAGTTGGACAGAAACTAATAAAAATCATTCAAATTCGACTTGAAAATTTGTATCCTTTACGTAAACCTCTACCTGAATTGTTACTCCATACTTCTGCTAGATTGTTGATACAAGAATAGAATTTGTTTTTCTATGAAAAACGGGATAAAAATCAACATGAACGCATCATATGACTATTTGAGATATTTAGACCATAATGTCTTTTGTAGCAGTATGTGTGCACAAATTTGTTTCATACTTTCATTGGATATACGCCATGTTCAAGTTTTCAACCTGTTCAATTTCTTCAGATTGATGGAAATTATTTTCGGAAAGACGAAACAAATGTGGTACTTATATATCAACTCAAAATTTACAGAAACATCAGGGTGGAAGTAAACGCAACAAGAATAGAACCACAAGTAACATGTTTCCTTAATGAAATGGCGGCATTTGGTGGAGCGTGTGTACGAGTATGATTAGGAGGTGAGCCTGCCGCAAAGCCTGTAGCCACACCGGTAGGGTTGACGGCCATTACAGGACTAGTGGCAGTGGGAGTAGTAGTTGCAGTGGTTGATGGAGCCAAGGCAAGTGGAGATGCTGTTGGAGTTACTGCGCTCGTGGTTGGCGAAGCTGCAACATTCATGGGAGCCTGAGCAGCGGAGGAAGATCCAGACAGTCCGACATCATAAGTCATGGTAAGATCAGGCTTAAACAAACCAAACGACCTCTCGGAACTAGGACCGGGCTTCAAGTCCTCATCATACAAAGCAAACAGATATGTATCCACTGATTTTCCGGGCATTAATGGAGTTCCTACCATAGACTTGAGGTGCTTTATCAAGTTGCCATTATAAGCCTTTGCATTCTCTAAACTCGGTCCAATCTCATTGTCGTCTCCTTTGTAAGGCCATCCTGTTTCTGCAACCACGATTTCTAGCCCCTTGAATCCCGCTTTATCCAGTGCTGAATGAACCGCGTCAACCTGAATTGACGTGCCAAGTCTCAGAATTCAATCTTGGCAACACGAAACAATAGTTTTTGTATGAATTGTATCAGTAGCCCTTAAACAAACTCGTGACCTTAACAAAAGACGGTATAGGACTACTAACCTGAGCATCAAACATGTTCATGTAGTTGATCTTAGTCCCTGAATCAACCCTCCCGGCATTAGGCTGAAACAAGCAGAAATTCAGTGTGTCCGGCCTTGGGTCACTCTGGTATGCAAAATACGGGTAAGGGTTGATCATAAACGGTGAACCCGTAGACTTCAGAAATGCAAGCAGATTCGTCATTACATCCCCATAACTCGGGTTAAAACTCCCAGCAGACGGAGGATCAGACTGTGCTAAAACAGCCATAGCATGGACAGTTGAGACCTTGATTTTGTCTGCACCGGCCTCTCCGAGTGCACTTTGAAGATTCTTCATGGCCGGCAAGAGCGAGGTCATCAAGTTCTCGTCACCCGACAACATTACCTCATTGCCTACTGCAATAAGGATAATGTTGCTTGCAGGGTAGTAAGGTGCAACATTTGAGCTGATCCATCCTTTGGCAGTACTTGGATCGGATGCTATACCGGGTATGTCGCCATTTGCAACTCCAATGACAATGCCAATGTTGGTGTTGGCAAGGGCTTTGATTATTGTCGGGTCAGCTCCGTAGAGTCGGACCTTTTGAATGGAGGTGGACTGAAGAAGCTTTGCACTAGCTGATGGTGGTGGCAGGTTGTCTGCTACAATGCCATAGTTTATTCCTATGTATGGTTGGGATCCTGCAAATGGTTTTATGTCCCAATTGTTAATTCTCAAGTTTTGAGCCGACTTATAAATAAATTACTCCATTTGTCTCGGTCATTTGTTTACCTATTTAACTATTTTCTGCAACAGGGGTAAATTCAGGGGTACATATCACAGATTCCCAACTTACAAGAAAACAAAGAAGTTAAAGAACGCGAATGCAACGTTCTAAGTCGAGTTCAGCTCCTACTAAATCAAGATTTGTACGAAACAAATAAAGACGCGACTGCAACGTTCTAAATTACGAGGAAAAACAAGTAAGCCGTCAGGGGTGTGATTTTAAGGGGCATCCAGGTTCTACTAAATCAAGATTTGTAGTAAGCCAGTAACTGACTCAAGGGTCGGAAATTTTTAGTGGAACGACCGCTCCTACTAGCCCTCCTTATTTTCCGTCACCAGCCTACCAAGTATTTCGATAAAATACTTGCTCAAAATGGAAGATTTCAAATTAAGTCTTATACAACGAAGCGAGTAGAAGTAAAACTTACTGGAGAGATGAAGAGCTTGTAAAAGAAAGACGACGGCGAAGGAAAATGTTATGGCATAGTTTGCCATAGTACTGTAATGAAGAATTGAAGAGCTGTTGTTTTGTGGTGTGTATTCTTGCGTACCAAAGGTGAGCAGAAAGAGTGAGGAAAGAGCAAGTATTTTAAGGATGTTGCCTTACTTACCAAGGTTTTCTTGTTCTTATACCAGTCCTACCTTTCTCAATCTTGCTTGACTTTTTAAATATGAGTACATTGGAAAGTGAAAAGTGTAGGGGGGTAAAAGTAAAAAGAATTAAAATTCGGTAAATATTTGTCACTACTGTTCTATTGAATTCTTTACGTTTACTTTTTCGTTCCATTGAATTCTTTATGTTTGTTTTTCGAGTACTATTCCGTATGACAAGAGTAGAACGGATGGGGAAAGCAGGGACCATGAACGTAGGACAAGTTAATTAATCATTTGTCCTGAATACCAAAGTCGATTACAGCGTAACGGTAATTAGACCAAGGAATCTAGTTGCTCAATTCAAATTTTAATTTCAAGGATGGAGCTGTCGGTCCGGAAGTATCTAAACCATGTACTCCCTCAGTCGGTCAATTGTGCTCATTTGGTTTTGGCACAAAAGATCAAGAAAAGAGGAGATGACCAATTACTAAATAACAAGTAGACCTAATTGAGTGTCAATAATAAAATTACTCATAAGCTAATTCTTAATGAAATAGGACAGCAAATGACGGGGAAAGAGAGTGGTAATAAACTTAGCTACCTTTAGTTTATCAAATACATGTCCCATTTTCAAGCTTATGTTATGATACTAGTTCCGTCTCGGCCATTTGTTTAACGTTTATATTCATTATTACGGGTATTTTAATCAAAGTCATATTATGATACGAGTTTTCTAATACGTATTCCAGATACCATAATGTAAAATTAGCTTGTTTGGATATAGTCATTGGTCTAGAATTCTCTCCAAGAGAAACCATGCAAACATGTTCTTTCGAACCTAAATTTCAATTTATTTAGTGCATTTTTAGCAGTTCAAAACAAAATGATTGCAAAAGTAGAGTTGGTATCGTGGTTAGCAAAAGAAACTTGGAAAGATTCAAAGGCCCCTCCTCCTCTACCTTAAGTCTCAACTTAAAACAAAGCTTTATAATACTGCCTTTTCCTTTTCCATTTCCTTCTTTGCTAAGAATAACTTTAACTTTTGAACACAATAATCAAATGTTATAGTGTGATTGATATGTAAAGCATCAACATAAGCAATCAGTCTCCCTTGTGACAGGCATATCCGTCACAAAGTTGCGACGGCTCAAATACTATCCATGTGGGTAGATAAGACAAAACAGATTGCTACTCCCTAAGCACTCTGTTTTTGTCTTGTTTACCATACATAGATAATACTTGACCCGTCACAAGCTTGCGACGGAAATGCCCGTCACAAATGAGAATTTGTGCAACACAATACAATAATACATAATCACCTACCAAAAGGGAAAGAGACTCAACATGTTTCACTTGTCTAAGGCCTAATAGTAGTAGATACATGAATGCATGATACACTCTGCAATAAGAAATTCGACGCCATTCGACTTTTTTGTTTTTTCCGGTAAACTACTCGGTTCTTCTGATTTTGACCCTTAAAGTTGTGCCCAGCAATCAAGCGTGTCCATGTGCATCATCTCGAACCCCCCTTCGTACACTTGAATTCCCTTATAGTTTGAAAATTGTATGGAATTCAAGCGAATGGAGGAAGTTATAGTCTATATTCGACTTTTCACATAAGTACATTACCCTTGCACATCCAAGTCCAATACACGATATTCCAACATGTGTATGTCAGTTGACACTTGAACACTTCAGTTCAGACCGAAAGCACGAGAAACTTTCATAAAACAGCCAAGTTTGGTAACTGAATGTGCACTTGTGTCGAATACTAAATCAAGTCAGAGTACATGATTCAAACACAAGTTTAAAGGACAGAGTGAATGGTAGAGGGCGAATTCATTACCTGCTTTTAGCCATTCCCGCGCTTGATTGCGGGTAAAATTCAAACACTTGCTGCCATTATGAAAATGATGAAATATGCAGTATAGGCGTATAGTCAACAGTAAAAGTTTACAAGAGAAAACCTTATCATTATCATACCATGAAAAAGGTATTTAGTTATTTACAAGTCGCATACTTCAGTAACAATGGGCAAATTCCAAGTTCAGCAGCACAAACACAAACATTTTTACAAATCTATGTATATATTCTCTATATGATACCGTTTTGTTTTGTTTTGTTTCACGATGAATTATAGACAAAAGCGAACTGGCAGCAGAAACTTGGAATATAACAAGGAACTACAGGGGAAAAAACAAGTACTAGCTGCCAAACAAAACCAAGAAAGGATATTAACTAATTCTGAAGCAGTGAAGCAAGGTGGAGAAGTGAGTGCTAGAAAAGCCGTCTCCTAAACCCTCGGGTGGTGGTCTGATAAGTTCGAACCAGTAAACCAACACCGACACCAACCCCAACACAAACACCAAGGCCGATCCCGACTCCAACTCTGACACCCGCATTAAACCACGAAAGTTCACCATCTTCACCTTCCATATATTCAGGCATCCTCAAGTAGGGGTTGCCGAAATCATTTTCTGGTTTATAGCCTCTGTATTCTACCACCTGCATGAAATGCAAATATCTTCCTTGTTCAAGCAAATATCAATGAAATATTTAGGGAGCAACTACCTTAGAACTACTATAACTACCTACAGCCGACCGAATAATATAGTACAAATCTAGTGTGAAAAAATGCTGCATGGATGCATTATGCATACTCAAAAGAGGTCCAGGCTAACAACTAATGCATAAAAAATGTACAAGTGTCTTAAACAACCAATAAGTAGAGTTGTCAACAAGCAAACTAACTACAAATACATATGACTAATTAAGACGCTAAAGAATACTCGAACCAACAGGCCAATTAGTAGTATTGTCAACAAGTTCATAATTCACCACCATTAGATCACGTTCAAAACCCCCACCCCTATTATTTTTTTGGCTAAGCTCCGCCTTTAATATGCACTTTGTCTCAAACAAATCAGTCAATGAACCAATATTACGAGCTTGTATTAGATGTGCTGCCATCCAGGTAGCTCGATACATAATGTATTTTAAGGGGAATAAATTATGATAACAAAGGCAGTGCCAAAAGCTACTAGCTCCCTCCCAGCCTCCCACTGTATCCCAGAGCCCAACAATAAAATCATCTAGAAGATTTAGAAGCTACAAGCTCACAATAGGTCAGGAGTGACATATGGTAGAGCACTTTTTACTCCCCCTTACCTTCTTGATGTAGAAAATAAAAGAGTAACATCTCTGTATCAATCCAATGAGAAAAAAAAAAAGTTTTTTTTAGAAATGAAAACTAATGAACGTTGCAAGTTCTTATAAATTGGGGCCATAGAGGAGAGAGATTTTCAATCTTCCAGCAGATTTAACATAGGCTATGATAACAATTTATGAAGGCAGCAACTACAACGACAATGACAACATCATAGAATCTAACCACTCCTAAGATCATAACTCTGTACGGTTTAAAACACAATTCTTTCCACAATTTAACCACTTGAGTACATATGAAAACAACCAACTAAGAGTGTAATTCAAGTCTCAAGACTAACCAAAGAGATGCACAAAAACACTAGAAAATGGCAGAATTTATGTGTATGGAAAAAACTCACAAACACAAACACGTGAGCGGGAACACATGAAACTACAACATTGAAATTACCATGCAATTACACAAGATGCATGCAAATATGCAATCAAACAGCCTTGCTGGATGAAAATACAGAAAATGAATGAGCAAGAACAGGAAAGTACCTGCATGCCCATTTTTGATTTTACATCATTCTGAGTTTCGGCATCGTTTTGGCTTGAATTTATTTCGTGCTCAGGGATTGCATCTAGAGTAAGAAACTTGTTATTTTTCTTGCGAGAAGTAAGCTGTAGCGTTTTCGTTAGGATGACCGGTGCCCCAGAAAACCGACCAGTGACATAGACCTCAATAATAGGCTTTGCGTATTCAGATCTTCCATTACGGTTTAATTTCAAGAAGCCTGTATCGGTGGCCATTTCCAAATCACAAGTCAAGGTCCAGCTTCTGATTTCATCTTCAGACTCCTCAGTAAAATCATTCCTGCTCGGCATCTCTAGACACCCAGTTAAGAAAAGATCCTCTTTGTCAAAGACTTCAAATTTCACACTCCCTGTAAACCTTACACTGTCTGTGCTAACATATGTTGCCTCTTCAGTCATTTTATCAACTCGATCACGTCGTAAAATGGAAGAAATTCCATCAGAATTGATACTACATCTGGCACCATTTACTTCTAGGAGTGTATCAGGATCCAGAGGTATATGATTGACTGTAAGAGATTCTGGTGTTGAATCATCAGCTGCGTAATTGCTAATTCTAACATAAAATACTCTCAATTCAAACCACGATGCTGACAATTTACTTGAAGGCTGGAATGAGAGATGCCTACTAGAGTGGAGACCACTATGGCCTATATCATAGGTGTCCGGTGTTTCACAAGATCCCATCACCCAAAAAACTTAAGGGTTCCCGAAACCTTGGGAGATACTGCTCACTGTAAGGTACTCCGTAGCTAACTGCTAATGTACGGAAACTAATACTTGGAACATATCATACGATCAAGGACAACCTAAAACACAAAGGACAATTATAAACCATTCATATAAGCAAAAAATAACTCATCAATGTGCCAATTATACAAGCAAAAACAAGTTCTCGAAATTCAGACATCACATCAGCAAACTTTCGAAAGAATGTTCGAGCAAGATATAAACACGTCGAGACTTTCGGCCATTTATACCTAGTCCTACATAGAATAGGAAATTTTCAAAACCCGAGTATTTGTACTAGTCTGTAACTTTGTATTACATCTAAATTCAGTCGTGGTTGTGATCAAATATACACATGATACTGGTACATATCCTCCTACAGTAAACACTATAGAGCAATTTAACCTGTTCAATACACCTCCGTCTCAATCATTTGTTTACTTTTGATTAAATTACTTGCAAAAAGAATTAAAAAAGAAGGTAAACAAATGAACGGAAAGTAGGGAATACCGAACCCCTAAATTACTCCATCAATCAATCAAACAAACAACTTTTTCGAAGCGAAAAAATCCGAAAGAAAGTGGAATAAGATGCACAATTATTCAAAACTACAATCGTAAATTCGGAATTGACCTAACATGGTAAAATCATAATTTATCCAACAAATTTCTTAAATTGAATATTGAATATATTAAAACAAATAACAATCAAATAAAATACGACGAATTTCAATTTAAAAAAGTGAACACACCGGAAGCAGTAGGGATTTAGAGGTAAATCGTCACCAATTTCCGACGCTTTCTTCATATCTTGAACAAAAATATCAAACAATTAATTAAAATATAATAAATTGGGAAAAAGTCAACAAAACAGCCAAATGTGAATATTAATTAATAATTTAATATAATTAAATTAAATAAAATTGAAATAAAATACTGACCAGAAAAAATAAGATTGTATAGAGAATTAGGAAGAAAGAGAGGCTGAAAAAGGTGAAGGATTTTGATTTGGCTTTGTGTTGGAAGATATATGAGGCCCAAATATTAGAAAGAAGATTTGGGGGATTTCGTGATTATCTGATGTGGAGGATTATTAGAGGATTCTTAATTATTTGTTGGAAATTGGAAAATAAGGATTGTGGGAGGTTGAGGATGTGAGGCGAGGGAGAAGGGAGGGTTTGTTAATTAGCCACCTCACTTCAAATACAAGGATGGTGGGATAGTTAGCGGAGTTCACAAATTCTCCTTGAAGACATGACATATCCGTCACAAGGAAAAGACGGATACCATTTTATCTCACAAAGTAACCACTTTTTCTCTCTCTGCAACACTATTTATGTGGTCCCCTTTTTCCACTAACTCATTTTGTATCCATTTTATCTCACAAAATATCCGTCACAAATGGTGACCCGTCACAAGCAAGACTTTTTGAGCGGAGTTATCCACATAAAATTTTACAACTTGGATTTTTTGGGTTTATACATAATTTTTTATTTAACAACGGACAACGCTCAAGACCTACAGCGAGTAAAGTCTTAATTAATTTTTTGGGTTTATACATAATTTTTTGGGTTTATACATAACTTGGATTTTTTGGGTTTATACATAATTTTTTTATATATGTCTTAACTAATTTTTTTTTTTTTTGATAATAAAAACGGACAACGCTCAAGACCTACAGCGGGTAAAGTCTTAGTAACTAGACAAATTAAACAAAGGAAGCACCCTTCCTTACAATCAAGGTTTCCTTATGCCTATCCTCTCCACTTTCCATGATCTAAATGCTTCCCAATTATTTAGACATTCCTCTAGAGTATAAGGTAGATTAGTCTTCCAAGCCTTGCACCATATTCCGACCCTAAGAAAAATTTTGTTCCTCATACACGGCCAGTTGGGGTTCTTCATCTCAAAGATCGCGTCATTTCGCACCTCCCAAATAGTGGTGACTATTGCAATGAAAAACGTGTCCCATAGCTGCTTTTCTTGACCCGCAAAGGGGTACCCATTCCACATCAAAAACGCTTCATCAACTTCTCTAGGATAGACCCATGGCAAACCCCAATCTTATACGTACAAGTGACCCGTTTTAAAATGGGATAAGTTGTATGAATAAAACAAAAGTACAATGGAGAGGATGCAGCAACAGATTTGTCTTATACGTACAAGTGACCCGTTTTAATGTTAAGACAGATACATCCGTATTACGGGAGACTTATTGTTTAGCTTATTATCAACGATGGAATATGACTTGAGAGGTCGTCGGGAGACTTATTGTTTAGCTTATTATCAACGATGGAATATGACTTGAGAGGTCGTCGGTGAGTGGAGAAAGGTTGGTGTTAGGGTGGAAGTCAAAAGATGGATGGGAAAGGGAGAGATTAATTTGAAACCGGAAACTGATCTAATTCAACTTGAAACTATCTCTCGGAAAATTTTTGGTTGATACATAAGGTCCAAATATGCCTCTTATTTATAATCATAAGTTCACACCACCTTATACTAATCTTTCGATGTGGGACAATTCTACTATTTATATGTAGTATATTCATCACACCTACCTTATTTTCCAATGTGATAACTCTAGTTTGAGTCTTCAAACTTACACGAATCGCACAATTGATACATAACCGAACACTTAAATTGAATCAACCTAAACTAAACTCAATCCTGATTTTGCTATAACTGAAATTGAGTAGCAAAACCCAAAACTCAAAACTACTCGATCCATAATCAACCAAACGAAAATATAATTTAAAAAAAACCCAAAATAATAACTGATTAACGGTTCATTCCTCTTAAAATCCTCCGCCAGAACCACAAACATACTCAATTCAACAACAAAAAAGAGTAAACGCAAAGAACAGAAAGGATGAATGCGGCAGTGAAGGGCAGGTACGAGTACGACTCTGATAAAATGGCGACATCCGCCATTTCTACAATCGCCATACCTGCAGGAGACTTTAAGCTCAAAGCTTCCATGTCCGATGCCACTTTTACCAATCCCCTTCATTCTCTGGCCTTTCTCTATCCCTTGAAAAACCCGGTTCCTTTATCTTTCACTATGATGTTCCTAACCAGGTTCGCTTTTCCTAAAAATTCAATCTTTTCATTGTTTTAAGTTTAATTTCTTACTGTTATCTGGTCAGAATTTCTGGGTTTTGCATTGAATTACTCTTTATGTATGCTTTATATGTTAATTTTTCTAAAAATTCTTTTTATTGTTATAAGTTTAATTTTTTTACTGTTATCTGGTTAGAATTTCTGGGGTTTGCATTGAATTAAACTTTGTGTATGCTTTATATGTTCCGATAAATTCTTAATTGACATAATTGACTGTCAGAAGCATCGTTTGGTTGGGAATTTCGATACCAGATTGTTTTATCAAGTATAGTTATTGGGTAATTTATTTCATTTTCGTTACGTTTGAATAAAATACTCCTCACGTATATTGACCAAAAATATGAAAATGGAACGAATGGCGGAAGTATTATGGAATACTCAAACTTCCAAGTATTATGGAGTGCAACAATAAATTCCCCAACTTTATGCTAAAAAAAGACAACTATTACTGATTATTGATTTTCTGCTCGGGTTTCCGAAATTCAGCTGTTGTTGAAATGGGTTTTTAAGGTAATAGGTCAAGTTTGTTGCTTATGTTTTCATAAACTCATTGCTTGCTAGAATGAGCTTTTTCTCGGCCGAATCCTCCACTTCTTGTTGTGATTTTGTGCATTACTGTGTTTCACTTCTTGTGGATTTTTAGTATTGGATGTTTTATTTAATGTTTTAAAAAAAAACCTTCTGTTCTTTTCAGATTTATTACATTCTTTTACCAACAACCTTCGTATCTTAAGTTTCGCTTCGATTTCAAAATCGTTTTAATCTTTATTCTCGATTTAATTTTTAAGTTCTTCTCTAAAAGTTTTCCTCTTACGTTTTTTTATTTCACTCCACTTTTTTTTTTTGCTCTTTCCTTTATTTTTTCGCTTCTTGAGATCACCTATGACGATTCCAAAGGATGATTCATGTCAGCCGACCCCAAATCATTTTGGGAATAAGGCTCTGATGTTGTTGTACTGTGTTTCACTTCTTGAGCAGAATTGTTGGCTTTGCATACAATTATTTGTTTGAGATTATGGTATGGTTTTTAGACCTTGTTTTTTCGAGTAGTTTTAGGATTTAGACTGATGGCTATGATTTGCTGGAATTTTGAGCAGTGTTTGTATCGTCATTTTTGTGCAGGATTTTAGGTTTCAGTTCATGAATTCAATTAGGGTTCTGGAGAAACAGTTGAACCTTACTTACATTCACAACCGAGCTGATAACCGAACTGTATTGGATGGAACTTTGGTGTTGGATTCATGCAACAAGGTTTCTGCAAATCACATGATGGGTTCAAATAATGGAAAATTCAAGTATACCTATGTGCATCAAGGGCACACTACTTTTGAACCGTCTTATGATCTGGGTAAGAATTCGTGGGATTTTGCATTATCTAGGAGGGTTTATGGTACTGATCTACTCAGGGCTTCATATCAGACAAGCAACCAAAAGCTTGGGCTGGAATGGTCGAAGAACTCGAAGAGAATGGGATGTCTTAAGGTATGTAATGCGGCTTTAGCCTATACTTGCATGCCGTAGTGGCTAAATTTGCTTCTCCATACTTTTGCCCATCTTTTTGCTTTCGTATGTGCTAAACTTATTTGCTATTTCGATAAACTTTTTGTTCTTAGGCATACTTGAAGTTTGAAATTTTGATGTAAAGTATTCTATGTTTCTAGGACTCATAAATTTGATAGCGCATTTTGGATTAAATTTTATCCATTTAGCTGGAGTGAATTGGATTATTCATGAAAATTTTCAAGTTAATGGCTTTCGCATCCTAGATCTTTGCTTATTATGTTATCTACTTGGTGACTTAGCTTCAGTTAGTATTGTCATACCACTTGTATCCCGATGAGGCGCAGCTGCCTGCAGGTGATGACTGCACGGCCTATATGCTGATTTACAATTGCATAACTTGCTAGGACAGCCTTTGGAGTTGTCTAAATATAGAACTACTTTGCTTTGTTTAATGCTTTCTTTCCTTTTTGGGATCTCCATCGGTTTCTGTACTATTCTATTTTTAGCCAACAAATGTATGTGATCATATGGGCATTTTTTAGCGGGGATACAATTAACCGTGTTTGGACAATAGGTATAAAAGACTTAGATGGCCCGTTCCCTCTCTTCCCTTTCCCTCCGTCTACTTATATCCAAAGTCCACAGTCGACACAATGGTTTAGTATTGAATTGAAACTCTCAAATAGTCAAATGCATCAAGAATTCAAGACTGTTTGTGACCTTCCGCAAATTGCATTAGCTCCGTTTTCAAGTCTTGTATTTGATTATCAGTGGATTGTGTTTTTCTGCAGATATCAGCACTCTTCAATCTGGCCGAGGAAGTAAAGATGCCAAAATTGATGGCTGAGACTACATGGAATATCGACCTATGATTTAGCTTTAGCGCCCTTTGTATCCTATCGATTCTTTTAGACTGTTTGACCATATTACCGGTTTGTAGTTTTTTTTTTTTTCTTTGCAGACATGTATCACATTACTTGTATGCGTTACTACAGTTACGTAACTGCAAAAAATGCCTCTCACAGCAGGTTAAGTTTGTGTTAGTTGCTACGTAACAGTTGTCCAAGAGTCGCGTCATCTGTTGTTTCTTGCAAAAATATGTCACTCCCAGAATGCGGCCACATCCCTGCTTGCCAGGCTTCATATTGTGGAATTTTCATCTTGGGTCAAGAAATTTTTTGCTTGCCTTGATATTCTCTCTGAACGTTTCAGGACACGTGTCTGCTTTCGAGCTCGTTTGAAAGTCCTTAACTTTCGCTCTGCTCTTCATTCACCCTATTCTTATAATCTGCCTGGTTTCTATTCCTTAAAGAGTGCAAGGTTAAGATAGCAACGTTTGGATGGTGCCGAAATATGACAGTGGTTTGATACAAACAATACTCGATTTGAACGGATACATTGTCTCCAGTCTCCACATTACTTGAAACAAAACCAACCTTCTGTATCTCAATTCTCAAGCTGTAGAATTCCACTAGAACTCTGGCTTATGTACTGTCGATTACGTTTTGAATGAATGCTAAGAAACAATTTCAGCCTGATACCTAATTGTGAACAAATAACCACCTCACCCCTTGATTTATGAAGAATGGAAGCAACGATATTGTGATGGGAAGAGTTAGTTACTTATCGAGGAGTTATATTTGAGGTTTTTCTATTTCCTTGCTTAAATTTAGGAACAACACAATTAATTTGAGATAAATTAATTAACGGCTTGTTTGGATAGCAAAATAGGAGGGAAAGGAAGGGGATGGGGTCACGATCATGTGACCTCTGGGTCACTAGAAGGATTTGGTTGGAGGTGATGGGAATACCTCCACAGGTATGGTCTAGGGATACATGTGAATCGATTGCAAATAAATTTGGGGTTCTAGTTTGTTGGGACTCAAGATCTGAAAACCCTGACAGTTTTGTCACTTGTAGAATGATGATTGATACTAATATTATGTCGTATATTGCTGAAGTGTTGTATTTAAGCATCGATGAGCATTCTATCGGCAAGACCATATATGTTAGGGAAGGGTCAAACGTGACATCATGCTACTTAAAACAACCGGAACCCAACTTGAGCTTGTCAACCCAGCAATGGGATGATGCAATTTCAGTCAATAACAATTCTCAGACTGGGGAAATCCATGAATCGGAGGAGCGAATGGCTACTGAGAACTTGGATTTTGTTGCTGAAACACCTCCAAATAATGAGGGATCGGGAGAAAGTGAAAAGACCATCACCTTAGTTGGAAATGTTAATTATGACATTAATGAGGAAAAGAACCTAATATCAAGGAGAAGGAGCTCCAAATCAAACCGTGAAAATCCGAGAGATTCTATCTTAGATGACGATTGCCCCCCTGGTTTCCAAAAGATTTTGAATACCAGAAAATTCTTGAGAAGGTCCAAATCATCGTTTAAGGAGTTGAGTCATCTGAGCACCTATGTTACACATAATAAACGGACAAAGACAGCGGAAGGTCAGGCCTTGAGAAACGAAATTGCAGAGGGGACTGAGATAAATTTGGAAAATAACTTTGAACCTTGGTCTGATGATGATTTTGAATATGATAGGATTGTAGAAGAAAGAAAATCCATGGAACTTGGAAGGCTTTTGGGTTTTGGGGTTGGGGAAAATCTGAACATTGACGACTTATTAAATTAGCTTACTTGCTGAAATAAGGTGTGGCATAGTATGTTGGGAGGGGTTAGGAGTAGAGAAAATTTGCTTGACATACAAAAATTCTTAGAGGCTAAGTATTTAGTAGTTGGGGATGTTGAAGTATTATTTAACATACAATTTGAAAGGGCGCATTATATGTTTTCATGGGGAGTTTGAATGGAATGGCCTCGTGTTGTTTTGGGGACGACATGGTTCTATCATACAAAATTGATGATGTTTTTGTGTGGAATGCCTCTCTTTTTGCGGATATTGAAAGACCTATATGGGAAGCATTTTTGTTGCGATTGTC
>JAGPOY010001765.1:0-16328 GCA_018983105.1 Silene uniflora
TATATAGTCTATCTAGAGCTCAGATCTAGAATTCCAGATTTCCAGGAACTATTTGTGTGTTAGATTCGTAGTTATTTGATGGGTTTAATTTTCATGTAGCTTCTTGTTATATTTAATGTGATTATTTGATTTGTTGACATGAAATGCTCTCAATTTCAGCATGATAGCAGCATTTGGCTCAGGGGCCGCGTTTTCTTTGGTTAGTGGCATGGCTGGCCCAAATCAGATTCCAAATATGCTTTCATCCGGGATTTTCTTTGCTCTTGCTCAAGGAGGAATTTACAAGGTTCGTAAATTGTCTTATCCATGTGATTCTGTTAGACCTCTGTAAGAGCTTTCTCTATGTTATTGGGGAAGGAGGACTTCTGGGTCTTGGCTTTCAAAATTTCATGGAAGATGGTCGTCATATCAGACAAGGGGGAACATGTGTTGATGGTTCCTTTCTAACAACTTTTATCTCCTTTTCGTGGCTTATGTGCACTCTGTTGTGATTCAGTGAGAAACCTCTACTTAAATCTTCATTGACATTATTTTTTGTGGACATTGCAGCTCGGAGAAAAGTTTTCCAAACCACCTGTCGAGGATCCATCCTATTCAAAAACAAAAGACATGTTGACGAACCTTGGCCTCCAAAACTACGAAAAGAACTTCAAGAAAGGCCAGCTTAATGATCAAACATTGCCATTACTCACTGACAGGCAAGTAATCATGGTTCATCTTATTTTCTTCTTTTCCCTTTAATCTGATCTTAATTTTGCTTTTATTGTACTGTGTATTATTCATGAATGTTATCAACAACAGTTTCCCAATGCCTCGAGGGCTCCCGTAATTTGTGGTGGGGTGGGATGATTACGGGGCCTTATAATGGAAAAAAAGTTTGACCCTTTTGTCAGGACAATGGTCAATGTTTTCCCTGTGTGCCATTGAGGAATTGAGGTTTATTAGCACTTCTTGCAACTCATGTATATACCCTCTGGTGACTGCAATTCTGAATGTCTGTGTTTGGATACGGATAATTACTTGAAAAGGCTTTTGTTTTCAAATATTTCCAGTTCAATAAAGGCATAGACAAGGGCACAAAGAAAAATGGGTTGATATAGGCACAAATTGGTTGGAAGTTAGTATCACTAGAAGCACAAAAAAAAAAAATCAGACAGCGTCCGCCAATTGATTAATTGAACATGCTGGAGCAGCTGACAAGCTTTTTATGTATTCTTCGTTTACAATTTTCTTCTCTTTCTCTGATGAGCTTTTTATTATCTTCAGTGCTCTTAGAGATGTAAGAATCCCTCCTGGGCCAAGGCTTCTCATTCTCAGCCATGTTAAAAGGTTTGATCTCAGTTCATACACTCGATTTTGTTTATCAATTTATATTTGTATTTATAATGTAGAAAGCTCATTACTTTAATTTCTCTTTACGTGCAGTGATGCAGAGTATAGCCAGAAGCAAAGCAAGTAGTAAAAACACTGTTGTCAAACTAGCTAAGCGGCCTAAGTCTTATTGATCGTTAAGAGACTTGTAGAGCATGAAAATGCCAGTTTTGAAATTATGTCTTCCTTGAATGTGAGAACAATGTAGCCTGCCTTCCATTTCTTGAATCATGAATGTCATAAACTAGGATTTTGACAATATTAATCCTGCTTCTTCTGTAACAAATGCA
The DNA here is from genome assembly GCA_018983105.1 of Silene uniflora. NCBI lineage: Eukaryota > Viridiplantae > Streptophyta > Magnoliopsida > Caryophyllales > Caryophyllaceae > Silene > Silene uniflora. The sequence continues at coordinate 1,662 of JAGPOY010001765.1, forward strand.
AGTGTGGCCAAGATGTAGAGTTTGTATGTTGCGCGACCATAAATGTCCATAATCACATTTACTCCAGATATGGGTTACATTAAGCCCTTGTTTGGATGTAGGTACCTCGTTTTGTCGTGCAGTGTATTCCTATTTCAAGGGGTGGTTGTAATTGGGAGTCATCGTAACTCGATTCCTTTCTTCTCATCATCTCCATATTCTCTTTAATGAGACTGAGTTTGAGGCTTATGAATGCAACTATACTGTTTCTCCTCATTTCCAGCAACTCTTGATTTCTTGATTTCTTCAAGTGCATCTGCTTCCCTCTGAGGCATGAAAAATCCATAAGAAATTCCAAAGCTGGTCCCAAATAGGGTGTGGACTGTGGAATGTGTAGGATCTAGAATCTTGCCGCAAGAGGTGGAGCAGTCCTTTGCATGTGAGCAAGAGCACCAACTGCAGTGCTCCTGTGGCTTTCGCTCCAAAAGGCACCGCGGAGTTGAACTCCATCTCATTTCTTCCATTCATACTCCACATATATCACCTTTGAAAGATAATGTACTCGAATTCAACAAGTCACAATCATCTAAGTTTAACATGTGATCAAACCGCTAACTCGATAAATAACCACTAATAACCAGTGGTTCGCTAATACTCTCTTTTTGAACACCCCGAAACAGGTAAGTGAAGTTGCCTACCTGTTATTAAGGTTTGGGGGTGGTTGATGGGTTCACAGAATTCTCACCATTTAATGGCTTTCACAATCGTTTTACAATTCAGTAAGTGCCAGCTATAGTTATTGCATAATGATTCAACTAACATTAAATAACACTATCTCCGTCCAATCATTTGTTTACATTTGATTAAAGTACCCCTCACAAACAATAAAAAAAAAGGTAAACAAATGATTGAGACAGAAAGAGTATACTATAAAAGGTTTTAGTGGACAGTCTGTAATATCTGTTGTTCTGCTGTTTATCAGAGTCAAGGAAATGCAGTAACATGTCTTTTATTTTAAAAAATTGGACTAGTATTAAAAAAAACCTGAGACTTGGTATGAGGGGAGTTTCTTATGGCTATCACCTTGAAAGGTCAATGAAAATGAAGCCTCATTTGATCAAACAGAAGAAGAGGAGGTTGTGAGGACCTTCAAAGGACAATCCTGAAACTTACGCTGAATATACACAAGTCCCAGTAGTTCAAACAGCACAGGTTTCTGAATATTTTGCGAGAATGAACGGTCATACTTACAGTATTATAAATGGTGAAGAACCTGAATTTTCTGAGAGTCGATCAGGGTATGCTAAAGTCGAAAAGGATGGACAATTTCATATCAATTCAGCGAAAAAAGGTATGCTTTTCTGACCTTCTGTTCTTTATTGTTCCTATGTAATGTTTGTAGGATGCAAGAGAATGGACAGCCTATCATAACATTGCAACAAGTACTCGAGGTCAGTTAACATCAATCTTCATATTGGAGATGTCAAACAATGAAAAACAGTGAAAAAGGGAAAATGGAAAAACAGAAAAATTGTGTGCAAGAACTGAGAAAAATAGTCATACAAACATTAGGAAAATAAGCCTTTGTTTGTCATGTCTGACATGATCTCTTGGTGCCACGGAGCTGAAAAACTGCAATAGAGGCCTAACAGCTGATTGTCTGCTTAATCTTCGGAAATGCTTTAAGAAAGTATTGCTGCCTTGGTTGCAGGCGCCATTGTTCAGCAGAATGGGTATGGTGAAATTACTGTTTCTTCAGCCCCTGACAGCACTTCAGGATATGAAGGAATGGCGGGAATGAACTCAAACGAATTCCACCTTTTTGATGAGAGCTTGTGCAGTGTCGCATTCATAGCATCTGACAGCTATCATGATGGACAGAACACAGTGAACAAAATTCTTATTGAAGATGTTAACAGGGTGTTAACGAAGCGAGAGATACATGATTTATACTGTCCTACTTGCAATTTTTATTTTACCAGAAGGGCTCTACCTAGAAAGGCTATTTCTCCTGATTATGAAGAGGTTATTCCGCCAACAGGTATCAACATTTCAACTCTACTTAATCGCAACATGGTTCATATTTTGACCGGTACTACATGTTTATCATACTTCAGAAAATCCATTCTTACTGATCTTCAGAAAATCAGAAACCTGCAAGTTCATAAATCCACCTTAGGTCTCATGAACAGTCAGCGAAAGATTTGGTCTTGTAGAAAACTGTTCAAAACATTGTTTTATTTTTGAGTAACAACTGAAAAGACGGGTTCTCTGTACCTATCGCAATCAACATCACTACAAAACACAAGCACAAATAACGTGGATACCTGAATGTTTCTTGACCTGTTATATTTCTATTATTATATACATCTTGATCAACAAAATCTGTATAATGGATAGCAGTATAGCACATTGTAGGGCCTGACTTAGCTTTACACATAGATGATTGATATATCTCATCTCATTACGGAAGGATTCAAACAGCAGAACCAAAACTAAAATATGAATTCTTCTTCACAAGTCACAGTTTCGAAAATAACTTTCCTGCCAGCTCCATTATAGAAAGTATCAAATATGAAAACAGGTTGACATTTTTATCAGTGGAAATAAAGTAATAAACCTAGTGAATCAAACAACTGTGTAATGAATAATACTAATGCAGGTGAAGTGAGGGTGCCAATGTTGTATCAGGGGCCTCTTCTCGGAGATCCACGTGAAGATTCCAGGGTGGAAGTAATTAAAGCCGTAGTATATGGTGGTCTACTCGAATCAATCGCCAGCCTGAGTATCATAGTCTCTGCAGCTGGTGGAGATGCTACCACATGTCAGTTTTCCTCTAAATTTCTAATGTATGGTATTTTACACAAATTCAGAAATTTTTATGATCTTGGATTCTTTGGCTTAAATCTTCTGTCTTTTGTTACAGTAAATATTGTAGCTTTGGGATTGGCAAATGTGTTTGGGGGACTTCTCGTTCTTGCTAACAGTGTAAGTGATCAATACATATATGATTCCATCGATTTTAGGCTAGATCAGGTACACAAAAAAATTTGTACGATTCTCGTACCAAGGTTGAGGTCAGCCACTAAGACTGAGATTTTAAGATTTAAAAAAAAAGTTCAAAAATGGAGACTGTAATCTGTGTGCTCTGCATCATGCAGCTGATGACACTGAAAGAGCTGACAGGGCAACATTATGAAGATCAACTAGGGCAGCCAGGGCACTTCCTGATGCATGCAACAATTGCAGTCATATCCTACCTTGTCTTCGGCTTGATATCTCCTCTCGTCTATGGATTTTCCTTCTACAAGAGCGATAATAAATACCTGAAGCTTGCATCACTGGCAGCCTCTTCTTTTGTCTGTATCACAGTACTTTCTGCCGGAAAGGCATATGCTCAAAGGCCTCCAAAAGCATACTTAAAGACAGTGTTCTATTACATAAGTCTCACGGTCACAGTCTCAGGAATCGCTTATGTTGCAGGTAACCTAATAAGCATTCTATTGAAGAACCTCCTTGTGTTTGAGCCAACGACTTCTATTAGTATGCCCATCCTTGAAGCAAAAGTGATGAAGGGGCCATGGACATCTTATTAATGCCTCCCCAAGTCCGAAACAAAGATTGGAACAGTCGGTTTTGACATTTAGTTATTCTTTGTGCTTGGTAGAAGGATCTCTTCTTGTTTCCCTGAGTACTTGTTGATGCTTTGAATATAAAATTTTGGTTCCTTCTGTATATTCTAGTAGCTCATTTGAATATTTTGCGTTGTTTTTAGATCATGTCTTCAATGAGGAGTAGAACTATGATATCATGTTAACAGTGATGATAAATGAATGTTCAGAATTTTAGTTGGAAACATTAGCGAGCACAAGTTCTCTCGTCACCCAAAAAATGATTGCTAACTTTACTCGTGGAATTCTGAGTTCTCTAGTCTTGGGTTGTGCTGTGACACCTGATCGTGTCCAAATTATCAAACTATCGGAGGTCACTGCAGTCTGCAACCACATATTGATGCCACATATGATGCAATATCGGATGCATTATGGCACAACGGCATCTCAGCCCAACACTAAATACCACAATAGGGCCATAACTCAACACAGCTTCGGCAAATATACTTGCATCTTCGATCAAGAGTTGAGAACACAGACCTACGATCTTAGCTACAGATATCTTACGGTAGTACAAGTTGAGTTAGAAAGATTTGAGGTGAACATTATACAGTAATTTCTAGTTACTCTTGCAACCAAAAGTTCTACAGGCTCATGCCACTTATTCGTACGACCCTCGTGTGCAAGACATAGTTCCTCTTGTGTAAGACTTGCTAATTGCTATAGTGTAGTCGAAACATGGTACAAGAAATATGACAACTCTACTAAATCAAGTTAAAACTTCGCCAAGTGACTCCGAAAACAAAACCCGCATCAGTGGCTGAAACAAGGGAGAGTTGGGGCGCCAGCAAGGGCGCTTGTACCCCTTCTGGTAGATAATTTTTTTTTTGAAATATTTCCGAAACTTTTTACCATACTGTATTACTTGTTCTTCCCTAACTACAAAGGCTCCGCCGATGACCCACATACACATGCTTTAGCGAATCTTTTTACGTTTACTGTATTGCTTGTTCCTCCTTAACTACAACAGTAACAAAGGCTCCGCCAATGGCCCGCATACAGGCACTTTTGTGAAGATGGAAAGAAAAGAAAATAGCAGACAAAAAACAAGGGGTCTCCAACAAAGTATGTGCTTACAACAACCATCTTTGTTACAACTTAAGCTTACTATAATGCACATAATCTAGAAGAAAATCCGCACCTTAATCACGACGCTATGCTTTAATAATGCTGAAAGCAACGGCTTTCTGGTAGACAATTATTGCTGAATGCTGACAGCTCTTTTAGACAATGACCATACTTTCTTAAACAAACAGCAATCACACTCAGATCTAGAAACAACAATTATTACACGACTGGTCACACAAGATTCTTGGAGCAAGAATACAACATTTTACGTGATTGAAAGCTGCATCCGCTTCTGGTGAAGCGCGATGAAAACAGATCTACATTACAAATAGTCTCGGGGAACAAGTTCAAGGTGACATCAGAATTCCCGATACAACTAACAGCCTGCTTGCAGCAACGAATACAGAGAAGAACAAAATTAACACGTTCAAAACAAGAAATAAAAAAAGAATGGAGGTAGTAAAAACAAGGCATTTTGACAAAATTTACAGGAGAGAAAGTAGGAAAATCGGATCAGAAGAAAACAAAGAAAAAAAGAGTTCCTATAGAAACTACTGCACATTCTATTACCACATTCAAAGGCAGAGGGAAACCATGCAACCCGCTGCTAGTTTAAACAACTTCAGTTGCTGATATTCTTCTCAGATCTGACGACTGGTAGGACGACCTATAAGCCTGCATTGTTCAGGGAGCACGGAAGTAATGACTTGTCCGTGTACTGGGAATAGTTCACCATCAATCCCACATCCGTCATGAGAATGCTTTCCTGGCTTGATTTTCACAGATTTCACCTGCATACAAATTGGAGAATTACTAACCAGAAAGAAAGGGAAGAGGGAAGATTGAAGACGTAGCATGCAGAAATGCACCCACAAGGCCACACCACAATAATAATCTTTTACCTGACTAATATATAGAAATTTGTTCACGGTAACAAGTGGATTCTACAACCACATTCAATGCGAACTATTAAAGGGGATTTCGCACCATATGCAAACTGTTGACACTCACCCCTATAGTAAATGCCATAATACAGCAGACACATGATGCCTTAACTACACACACGGAACGAGACAAACATATGCTCGACGCCCTGCATTGCCCTCTCAAGATCTCATGTATCATGTAAGTACACGAGTCTAATTAGGTTCACACTGAAAGAACACTAATCATTACAAGAGAAGCTCAAAGTAAATATTTGGATTGAAGAATTATGTACCTTCACATACTCAACATATGGCAGGGACAAGTGTCGACCAAATTGTAGGCGTAAGAAAAATTTAATAAGCCTGAGCCGTCCAGTTCCATGTACCAACAATAGATCTAGAGAATTGTCATCAAATTCAGCATTTGGTGCCACCACTTGAGAGCTCAAACTTTGAACTGTTTTGCATGAATGGTTGCAGACTAAGACACCAAGAAAGGGCCCCTTCTTATACACCCAATCTTCTTCAAACCTAGGAGAAACTTCTGTCCTTGGATTTTCGTCTTCATTCGGGTGAGGGCCAGGCAATTCAATGCGATTTTCATCATCCCAGTTAGGCTCACTATCCCACTTGGGCCCAGAATCCCAGATTGGGCCTGGGTCTGACATAGTAGAGGAGATATCTTCTTTATCATTTGGACCAGCATTTCCCCAAGAGGACCTAGTTGCATCATGTGTGGTTGTCAGTCCAGTCCAGCCCTTGTCATTCCTTGACTTGGACCTAGTCCTAGGCCAGTTTGGAGTGCTTGACAATGGAAGTTGGGGGTGAATTACCTCAGGTTCACCCTCATCATTTCTCTTCCCAGACGACATCCTTTTTGTTTTTGAATCTAGGCCACGTACATAATCGGATGGTTCATCATTGACATGAGTGCTACCGCCTGTTGTATCCACGTCCACGCCTGACATCCTATTAGGGCTCATTATTGAATCAATACTTGATAAACTGGAAGCTCGAGGAAGACGATCTCCACTCGGTTTTCGCATAATGTCTGTGTAAAGGTCAGACATATCGATTACTTCCTGATCAGCTAAAAAGTTCACATCATCGCCTGCCCCAGTTGATGCTGGAAGGTATTGCACTTCAAAGTTGTACTTCGGTAGACACAAAAATTTAAGAACACCAGCAACAAAATAACGCAATGGACCAAAGCGCTTCTGATATTTCTCAGAAAGCTCCAGCACTGCAAAAGAAAATGACAGTTGATTTTATTACAAATGAGTACATAGAAAAGGCCTGTCTAAGAAGTCGTCAGGGCTATTTAAACGCAGCAATAAAATATGCAGCAGCAGACCAAGCAGTGAGAATATCAATACAGAAGCAGCCAAGCAGGCAAGTATCTAATTCGTAACATTAACTTGAGCGATTGCTGAACAGGTACAAATCGCAGTAGCATACTATGATGCTGTATATCGAGATTTTTTTTTGTAAAGGTCAGTATTGACCTCGTATCTATCAATCATATTGGCCATATCACTATATCAGTCACATTTAGTGATTCTGGCAGCCTTTTACATATCAGAATATCAAAAAATATAGGCAATTCTAGCAGTCCTTTATATATCGTAATACTTGGTCAATATGTAACACCGTGATCCTAGACTCCTATCACAACTGGATTATGGACAAACCACATCACACCAAAAGGAGAGATCAGATAGAAAGGCAGGCTATGTTTAAAGGACAAAAAGAAAGGGAAAAAGAAGAAATGAAAGAGTAAATGAGCTAGCATTTTATCAAAGACATGATGGATTCCCCAGGTAATAACACTTAACTATAAATATAGGAGAACATATACACACACCCAAATCTAAAAATGGAAGATATTATAGTGCACAACTGAGGCAATCACATAAAGCTCGCAAACTCAAGGGCATCTCCAGCAGAATGAGAACCTCAAAACTCACAAGTATGAAAAATTACCATCACTAACGAAACCGAAGTATGAGACCGTCATTCCAAAGTGAACTACTCCTGTCTGTATCCACTCAACTGCGAACACATCTGTTGCTGTAAGGCCTCCCTGAAACAGCAAAAATATATGACATGAGAGACTTGCCCATGGAACTGATGGTAACCTAATGGAACAAGGGAAAAATATCTCAACTAATAAACAACTAAGCATAGCACTTTATTTAATCCAAATCCACTGAGAACTCAATTACATAGATGATAAAAACGGTGCAATGACACCTTGCTCATGGTAAAGCGGCTTGAGCCAAATATATGTACTTTATGAATAGACAACTGCAGAATAGTCACCGCAGCGACATTGTACCAGAAGAAAGAAATAGTTTTTCTTTGATCAAGACAGAGTTCAGACATGTGAATTCCTAACAGCTCCCCCATGCAAGATATAAGTTACTCAATGACCCAAGTAATCAGTACAAAAATACCCATGGCATGAGAAAATTATTTGTTTCTTAGGTAATCAATCACCTGCACCTTCTAATTCTAAAGCAAAGTTTGGTATTTGGTACTCTAACATGACCCTAGAAACTAGGTGAAAATAAGACGGGCAAATAGCCTACAGCCACAATGAGAGGTAAACTACTGTAGGTCATCTGTAAGCAAGGTACACCGTACATGCACTTGCAAAGTTGAAGAGCCAACGACCCTTATTACCACAAAGGAAGTGTTGCCAACTCCTACTTTTGATGTATTGACACAGTAGAAGAGCGAACCAGAAATCAGGTGCTGACACCACAAAGGGACCTTGACATCCCATCAAGTCAGACATGTGTAAATTTTAGGTCTAAACTTTACACGGCGAGTGCAAAAGTTATACGCAATCAGTAGGGAAATAGTTGAGCACTCTAGCGTAGACATTGTAACCAAACGTAGTGCCAGAACTCTTGATCAAAAGGCTAGCAACTAATGGAGCTTAATGTGAAGCTACAACATACCTTAACAATGGAAATTGCAGCACAAACCGGATCCCTAACCCCTAAAACAGTCCAAACGAGAGAATTATCAGATCCAGCAGGGATAATTCCAATAGGAATAGAAATTGCCTCTTTCTGATTATCTCTACACATCAGACCATTCAGAACCTGCAAAATCAATGACACGGAAAGATTCAAACTCCTTATGTTCTGAAGAGTGCAACTGAGCTTGTTTATCTAAATATAATATGCATCATATGTATGTTATTTGTTATACAAGAATCACGCTGAACATCTCCATGCTATTACAAAAAATGATTTTCTGAATAAGTCAGAGAAGACCTCAATGCCACAACTTATCAGAAATTGGAATAATGTAAAAAGGCATACCTCATTCACAATTCCATCACCTCCTACACATACGATTCCTGCAATGTAAAATCGAATAATCAAGATTAGGAAAGGAAGATTTTCCCCAAAAAGTGCAACAAAAAAACCCCATAATGGCCAATTCAACAGATGTTTAATGACAAAATTACCATCAGGGCATGTGCTGAAGTCAACAGTGGAGGCCAATTTCCTGGCGTGTCCAGCACAGGTTGTTTTGACCACTTCCAGCTTAAAACCCGCAAGCTGAAACAATAACATACATGGCAAATCAACCACTTGAAATATGAAGCACATCTTCAGAGATTCAAGCACTCCCACCACCACCACCACCACCACCAACCAAATATATATATGTGAAGTTTTAACCCTCATGATTCATGACTACAACCCATAAATACGTCTATTTAGCCAATAAAAAAAAGTAAAAAAATACGAAACCCATATATCAGTTATCAGTTAACATTAAATAACAAGACTAGTACTTCCCAAAATGCATTGTAACGAGTATACTAGCATTCACCTGTTTTATGATTTGTCATCACTAAATAAAATATGCCGAAAATTTTTACATTCAACAGAAAGATTCATGTGTCTATATAGCAAACATTTATCATACCTTAAAAATGGGTTCCACCATCCCATGATATACTTTGCTTGACCGGCCACGTCCTGACCTTGGGTTTAATATCACTAGCATTTTGGGCGGGCTTTTACATCTTACGTGTGCTTCAAAAGGAAAATCAGTAGATACAAAATCCGAAGGTTGTTTCTTTGATGATACAAGTGGATGAGGCAGACAATTAATATAACATTGTTGATCCGCAAAAGCGTTAACCCATTGAAGGGCCTCATCTGCATTAGTAGCCAAGAAGCGGAAGTCCTTCCGATGTCTTCGAGGTTTCATTACGCAAGAAGGAACAAATGCACGGTTCTTTATTGGATAGGAGTGCACAGTGAAATGTCTAAGGCCGGCATTATATGACAGCTGCATGGAAGAAAGTAATGAACAGTGAGAACTGAGAAAACATCATGAGTTTCAACATAACAACATCGATGACATGATCTAAAGGTTCATCACAGCTCACCGAGATAACATCTTCAAGATACAACATATTTGATCCCCAAACCAACGCCTTGCTAGTAAGTTTGGCATCAAGTGCTTCATGTTTTGTGGTTTCTGTCGAAGTCTGTTCATCAGTATTTCTCTTAGTCTTTCGCTTATCCAAAACCAGCTTTCCAGTAAATACTTCATATCCTAACAAGTCGGATTGCTCATCTCCTATGTCAATCCTATGCTCGTCCCTCTTTGCTGTTTGTGGGTCATCGCCTGTAGTAACACCTTGAGTATTGCGTGAAGCTTTCCCTTTACTACGTTTTTCCGGAAAAACAACTGGGGAGCAGTGCTGCCCAGTAGCTATTTGGGAACAAAAGCCCAATCTACGAGCAGACTGCTGGGGAGTCAATCTTAATGAAGGGCTCTTTGAAAGAGCCCCAGTGTTCTGCATTCTTCTCCTAAAAGAGAATATTCTATAAACATAGAATGTTGTCAAAAGTCAAAACTTTCAGATTTGATAGTTCATCGGGCACATCACAGACATCCGTCCAAGCAACACAGGCCTGATTATTTTGCAGCTGGTAGAAAACTGCAACGATACACATTGAATATGTGAGAATCATATATATGAATCAAATATGTGGGGTAAGGAAGATGGTTTGGGCAAGGACGTGTGAATAGTCATGAAACTTCTGCTAAGTTACAGCATACTCTTTGGTCAATGACCACTTACCAGCAATATTTCGCATATGACTGGCTATAAAATTCAAATGCAACAGCAAAATTATAGCACAAAAATGTCTTGCAAATTACGAGTACACTGTTTCAGGCTTAGACCTAGTAGAATTTTCAAAAATCGGCCAGCTTGTACAAGCATAAACAATTTAAGGAGGATACAACAGCTTATTGGCCATTGGAGGTCAACTGGGATCTTTTCGATCAAAACTTGCTTAAATTGAGTTTATAGTACTAAGCATAGCTTTATAGGGTGTGGAGCACGCCGAAGTGCAATGGCAGACTGAAGGCAATCGTTGCATACACACGAGTGCACTGTTTTCTTACAAAAAAAAGGTAAAATGTTCCGAATAAAATATTGTGCAACAGTAGATTATTTTTAATCATAAAGATAACTTAAGTGTAACGAAGTAAGAGCTAGGGTAATGTGGTGCTAGTGCACCTTGCTAGTTATGCCTTATCTAAAAGGCGCATCGAAGTGTTTTAGCAAGTGCCCCCACTAATGGGACTGTCCATTGATCAAAAATACGAAGCATGCTGTTCTAAAACTAAGATACTCCGACAATCAAACCATCCCTTTACTGGAGCTGAAAGTTTCATCCAGCTTTGCATTCAATCACAAACCTATACATTCATATACACTAATGGGACCGTCCATTGATCAAAAACACGGAGACTAAACACACATATCAGCTCGATGTGCGAAAACGGCGAAGAAATCAGAGGAAAACTATAGCCATACGCCCATATTTCCAGAACCAGCTGAACCAACTGAAGCATAAGCATGATTAAGGGCATAACTACTACTTCTGTAATAACATCGATTCGCCTCGTCAACTATTGTTTACATTTCCCACAATAATTCAAACAGATATATTGATAAACAGAGAATAATCAACAAATTATATGATCATATTAAACTCAATTTTCAGCTCACACCAAAACCCATCACTCAAAACCTAAAAATTACCAGAATTAAACAGTAAAAAAACAATCTTTAGTCGAAAAACCCTATGCCTACAAAATATTACAACACCCCAAAATCAAAAAATCAAAAAATCAAAAAAATCAACAAACCCAATAAAAATTACACAATCAAATCAAAAATTAACTACATACACTAATAAATAAAAAATACCCAATTACCAAAATGTATAAAAATACATGAAATTCAACTAATAACAACAAAATGTATACAAAAGGATCAAGATCTTTTACCTGAAATTGTGTCAGATCAATAAAAAGTTGAGTTCTTTATATTTCTCACAAAATTTTAGATCAAAAAATGTCAATGAAGCATAGAATTTGGTGAAGAAAACAGTCAGATTGATATAAATGTGAGTAGAAAAATGAAGAGAGAGAAAAAGAAAAAAGAAAAAGGAAGTAGGTGATTTGGTTAGGGTTGAAGTGTATGTATGAGTTTATTGAGAGAGAAAGGGAATTTTTGAGGAGGAGAGGATAATATGAACCATGGTGGGAATTATGCTTTTTTTTTAATTAATTTAATAATGTTTGGGATGAATGAATTGGTGAAGTGTGAAAGTAGTGGAGTCCTTAGCTAGTCATCATTTTTGTGGTGTCCTAATCTATCAATACTATATATTAATTCCAGAAATTAAGGGACTTTAATGCAATTAAATAAATCTATACAAATTAATTATACTATATAGTTTTTAATCATAGCACTGTGCGATGGACCTGAACAAGGGACTTCAATGCAAATATTATACTCCCTCCCATTCATAATAAGTGTCCCATTGTCCATTTCCGTCTATTCACAATAATGTCTCATTGTCTATTTTTGGTAATGTTTTATACTTATTTTAATCACTTCAACCCACAACAATACCCCACCTCACCCTATAACAATACTTATTTTAATCACTCCACTCACAATAATACCCCACATTATCTTCCCTCTCTCCAATTACATCACCCCACTACAATACTTTACATTATTTAACTCATTCCTTAATTCCTGTGTCATCCTCACAATGGGACACTTATTCCGAATGGGAGGGAGTATAATTTTGCCTTAAGTATAAATTTAGAAAATATCAGAATATGAAGATTTTCCTTAAAATAAACATGCCCCACTTATGGTATTAAATTATTAATTATATAAAGAAGATGTTAATTTTTTAACATACACAAATATAATATTAGTATGTTATATTTTGGAAACTATTAAAATGTAGTTAAATAAGTTAGATTTCCAAAAAAATATAATTTTCCATAATTTTTTTGGTTTGATTTAATGCGTATATGTAATATATTTATATAAATATATAAGTCTCTTAAAATTGCATGCCTAAATAGTAAAAATAATTTTCTTAGTAGTGAAAAGAATTGTATTAACATTGGATATAGTAATACGATGATAATCACTCAGTTGAATAGTTTAAGTACCAATATTAACAATAAGCGGGGTAGTGAAACTAATAGAAGTAACAACATGAGTAGTGAAATTATCAATACTAATGCGGTTGTAGTAAAAGTAGTAATAATAACGGCGGGGTAGTGAAAGTAACAATATTAGCAACGAGCGGGGTAGTGAAACTAATAGAAGTAACAACGAGCGGGCGGGGTAGTGAAAGTAATATAAGTAACAACGGGAGTAGTAAAATTATCAATATTAATGCGGCGGTAGTGAAAGTAGCAATAATTACGCCGGGAGTAGTGAAAGTAACAATAGTAAACGAATGTAATAAAAGTAATAGAACTTAGAAAGTATATATATGAACATCTAGCTAACCAATCGATTTAAGTAAAATATTAATAGCGGGAGTAATGATTTTGTCTCATAATTTATTTCATCATAATTTTAATATATGTCGTAGAAAAATATATTGATGCTAAATTTATGAGTTATGCAACTTTAAAGTAGTTTTATTAATTGAAAATAAATTTTAATGCAAAATAGAGGTAGCTCGGGCGAAGTCGGGCACCCATACTAGTTTGTATAAATCGGGATGTCTATCGTCAACAATAGTTTGTACACCGTAATCGTTTTGTCATGAGAGGTCTTTGAGGAGTAAACGGGTGATCAAGAAGCATGTGTAGTTGTGTTGTCCAATTGAAACTTTGGCGTTGTTTGGTAAACGACCTATTAACCAATTTTTAGCATATTCAAAAGTTTTAGCATGTTTGATCAATCAATATATTAATTTTAGTGTTTGGTAAACAACATATTGAAATAGCATATTTGGGATCAATATGCTAAATATGCTGTTTTAGAATATGTTGTTTACCCCAGTATATTGGTTAGCATATTATAAAATAGGAAATTTTTCTCCATTTTACAAAGAAAATTAACGTAATCTGTTAATTACCAAACACTCAAATTAATTCTGCTAATTATAACATGATAATCAAACCATCTGATAAAATCTGTAATTTATAATCAGCTTTTGCAATCTACTATCCTGAAATTAATCCGTTGTTTACCAAACAGGGCAAAAAATGGTTAAGAGATTAGGAGAACATCCATTCTAACAAACCCACTTGATTAACATTTTAGATTTTAATATATATCATTAAAGATTATAAACTCCCACTAACCATTGCTTTTTTCTATTAATCTTAGGAAAAGCAGTTTTATCTTAATATAAGTACATCTAAGTGAAAGTATGTTAAGAAAGTTTGCTTGAAATGTTTATATAAGATGTCTTTATAAAAAGAATTTGTGTTATATCATGCATTCACAGAATGTATAGTTAACGATATTTAGTTATTGTAATGGACTTCCTTTTAAGGTAATGGGTTAGGTATCTTGGTCATCATCTAGGCTTTATACTCAGTATACTAACACATGCATCCATCAAAACCTGAATTATCGAACTATGTTAATCGACGTGTATATGACAAAATCTACCCTTATTGATTCGTAAAAAAAACAT
>JAGPOY010001766.1:5360-19161 GCA_018983105.1 Silene uniflora
CTCTAAAGCAACTCATTGGATGTTGACATAAAGGGTACAACAAAATATCTCATCGAGGGAGATGTTACTTGTTAGAAATCCTGCACAAATATTCGTGTAAAATGCTACTTCATGTATTGTACTTATGAATCTCTACTTAATAGGCTATGTTATAACACAAATTCTCATCACAAGCTTGGTGACTGATAAATCAAGCAAACCTTTATTAGTTTCGGACAACAATGTCTGCTGTGGCATATGTGTAGCCGTTTACAGCTCACTCTTATGGTATTAATACGATACGAACCTTTACCAAAACTCGAGGGTAATTTACAGAGACAACAAGTCTGCTCAAATGTATGTACATTTCGTACATATATAATGGTGCTATAAACGGAAAGGAAAAAGAACAGAGCATTATTAGAGAGACTCTAAAAGAGAAGAATCCATGCTCTCGCGCACCTTTTTCGGCTTCCATCCAGTCTCTTCAAGGGGCTGTCTTAAAGCTACAAAATGAAGAGCATCGCTTTGCACTTGATAGATATGACATGACCATGGATACGAATCTAGTGTTGACCATATTTTTTGTCCCTCAAATTCCGTCTCCTCGGCCAGCGATTCTGCTACACAGCGGCCTACGCTGCCTTCTGGCTCATCGAAGCCTGCCACTGCTACACATCCCAATGCCACAAATCCCTCAGGAGCACGTGGGAGCCATATAGACACCGGAGTGACATAATCATCTGCACAATTTCTCCACACCTGTACCAGCCCCAAAATAAGCAAATAATACGCCGAAATTGAAAAAAATAAATCTAAAACAGAGACTTTATAGATGAATTCAAAGTGTGCGAGGTTTGGTGAAGATACAAATTATAAGGTCTGGTGGAGTAGCAGATAAAGCCTCCAAAGTCTCGGGTATGGGTACGAATATAAGTGTCGAACCTGTCATGGCAGAATTTTCAAGACGAGACGATTGTCCGAAGCCAGAATATGAACGCGTGTATTTGGAAATTATTGAACGGTAAGTTTGACATATTTAAGACTTAAAAAGAGAAAAAAAAATATATATATATCAACTCCGTTATGTGAGCCTTATTTCTATCTATGTCGGTGCAACCAGTCATCGACGGTTTCAAACGATGATACATGTCAGTAGACCCCAAATAATTTGGGATTAAGGCACTGTTGTTGTCGCGAGAAGTGTCAGATTGGAAAGGGTCGGGTACGGACTCCATAACCATATCCGTGAATGTCCTCTTGGACAAGTGTACAACATCAGAAATGAAGTTTCAGAATAACATAGGCGAGAATTGTCCCAGGTTAAAGCGGTTACCATAAAGGTTCCTACTTGATATGGTGTAGGTGTTAATGGGTTGTTTAACTAGAAAAATGGATAAGCGCTTACCAGATCAAATCCCACTGGAAGTGAAAACTTTTCCTCATTGAATTGATAGACAGCGGCAACATTTGGAGGGTGGACACCAACACGTGCAATATCACCAACAGACACATACCTACAAAACAAACATAATTTCAAATCAAAGCCAATCTAACTAGATGAGATAACATAAGAATGTCCACGGAATAGAAACAAGAAGCTAAAGTTTCAGGGTGGGCTTTTACTGAAGCATAAGAAATCAAGCATTGATAAGCATGTGTAATTCGCTTTATATATTCTTGCATACCCCAAACCCAGCACTCCACACTTGTACATGGTATGATGCTAGGACACTTTATTTGAATCTTAAAATTTGAGTTTTTATTTTTCATAAAATAGACATGCACGTGCCTGGATACTTCAAACTGACTATGAGTAACATTGAACAAAATTACTGTCTGAATAAACTTATTTGTAAAATAATATATACGGAGTAGACAACAGCCAAGCCAATAGTTAGAAAGCAGAGGGGATCACTGGTTCCGTAATCCCTAAATTATCCACAATCTGGCTTGAGGAAGCAATTAGAAAACGCACAGCAATTATTAATTGTGATATGTCTGTTTGACTCTTTCTAATTGTATTTATATGCTCGCATGCATCTGAAGTTCCTGCCACGGCCTCAATGAAAGCCACAATAGAAGCATTATGGAGAATTCTTATACAAATACTTTGTCAGATACCGTCAACTGTTTGCCTACCCTCCTCTCAAAGTGAGCGGTTTTTTAAAGGAACCTATACATCTCGCCTGAGGGTGTAAAGCGGATGAAAGCCGGAGTCACATGGCTTTGCAGGGTATCAACAATGACCTTAGAAGGCTTTAGTATCTGAGGATCACTCAAGAATCAAATTCAAAGGTCTTAGCAAAACTAGGCGTAAACCAATAATGTTCAGCTGTTGAATACTTGAAATCTGGAACTAAAGTTCACGACTGCCATCAAAGAAGTAATTGACGTGAACATCAAGCCAAAATGAGAAAAGGGAGGGAGGGAGAGTGAGTGTGTTACCCAGGTGGACAAACTGGTCTCCAGATACTACATATACCTTCATCTTCTGAAGCCTGGTACAAAAAATTGTTTTGAGACAACAGACCCACTCCGGAAGGAAAAATGAGAGGAACTCTATACCAGTACATTTACCTTTTTTTTACACAATGTACACCTGCTTCTAGATTCTAGCTCACTGCTCCAAATCTTAGTAAAATTGATTATGTGCCCGACAAACCTCCTTTCATCTGATAAGGAACTAGATGAAGATATTTTTCTCGACATGACGAGTGCTTTATTTTGAGCTTGCATCTCTCTCCTATCGGCTTCACTCCAAGAGAAATGCACGTGTCTCTGGCTTGAAGGTACCTGAGTAACACCACCTTATTAGGACCAAGTGTGTGACGGGATAACAAAAAAAAAGCAATCCCAACATGGCTTAGGGTTTGCTAATAAGAATCATCCTTTGAAACCGTCAAGACCGGAAGACAAAATGGCAACCACTAATGACCCATCTATTATCTCCTACCTTTAGAGTAAAACTTTTCATATCAAATTGGTAGGTTTTCCACATCCTCCGCACTGCTGAACAGATTATGACCGCTTGTGATTCTCCAGATTCAGAATCTTCCTCTGGCTTGCACTTAATAACCCGAACGAAAGGTTCAGGTCTTGTGAAACTTTTAAGATGAAGAATCAAATGTGAAGGTTGAGGTTTTCCAGCTTTTGCCAACTCTAACGCCAGCAACTCCTCCCAGGAGATATCCCACATAATCTTGCTTGGCTTTTTGTCCAAATCATCTGTAGCTTTGAACTATACCCAAACAAGCAATACAACAATAAGAAATTAATTATGAATAGAGAACAAGGAGAGACTTTTTTCCGTGATTAACCTGAAGCAGCATAACTCTTTTGTTAGTGATCATGACAATTCTTTGTTGAGGCAACATGAAATGATCTTCATAATAGTCAGACCAAGCAAACTTGGAGGGTTCCTTGAAAATTTTAGTGCATCCCAAGTGATGACTTGCTTCTGCAAGCCAAAGTATCATCTGAAGCAAAACAGAAAACGAAGCTCACGGAATTACTTATTATACACCAAATATAATAAGCAATTAATGGAATCCATTAAAAATAGACGACCACAACCACGACAACCACAACAACAACAACACTCATCTTTGAATGTGACAATGTTTCACGGCCCAACACGAATACATAAAGTAAAATTAATCAATTACACTACTGGCATACACTACGCTTGCATCTTCATTGCTAAATGCTAACTGATATTTTCCGAAATATATAGGGTTGTCAAAAGTAGCTGATATGGACAATGTGGCAGACATTTGATCTCAACAGCAAATATTTGACAAAAACTTGACTAATAAAGCGGATGCTATTACGATACGGCTTATAAGATCGATATAAAAACAAGCCGCAATAAATAAAACGCGATAATAAACAGTAACATTGGACACACCACAGCATTATAGACTTATAGTATGTAACCGTGATTCACGACCGTTACCGTGATTGCATATGTTACCGCAGTTGCAGCCGATACCGCGATTTAATACAATGCTAATGCCTAATCACACCATTTCTTAACTCACGCTGTATTGTATGGTCACACATCCGCTGTAGCATACCCAACTTGTTCAGCATTTGGAAGCATATAGACGAAATTTTGCGACAAGAAAAATACCTGTCCAACCGCTTGTCTCTCATCATATTCTTTAAGAACACCATCTGAATGTATAGCTCGAGGATTCCTAATTCTTTGGAGGGCAGTTCTGTTGTTTAAAACTTCAAAGCATCTGGCACAACTTGCACCAATTCCGTCAACGGTCAATGAGAGAAAATCTAATGCTCCACTCACTGGTTGAACAATGAATCCCACAAAAGCTCTTCCAAGCCCATGAGCAAGCCCCAATACACCATTCTGTCTAGCACTCTCAACCGGCTTCCTGACAACTCCAGACACACCAAAGGCAAAACCCTGTGCAAGAGCTTCTGTTCCTTGGATAAGTCCATCACCCACGTTTGTAATTCTTCTCGACCATACCTAAGACAGCATTCCAATTAAGTTCAGGGTATTCATATGCAAGCCATAGATCGGAAAAGGAGATGTTAATAAAGGACCTGCTTTGAACGCAGTTTCAAAAATTGTCCATCTGTTGACAGTTCTGCGAAACCTTTGCTAAGTGAAGCTAGAGTGGATCTCGTCATGCCCAGAACATCAACCGAGAGAATCAGATGCAAGGGATTGTGTATTAAGTCCCTCCAAATCCGATTGGTAATGGCAGGAATCACAGAGCTTTTTCGCATGAATCTATCTTTGTGCATAACTTTCCGTAAGTGGATCTGCAAAAGACAAGTGTAAGACAGTTACTGCCACAATTCACGAAGTCAATCAGCCAGTGTTAGAATGTGAATAAAATTTTAGAAGTGTCAAGCATCAATAACCATCTACATACAAAATCTGGAGAATTCGTCAGTCGCCATGAAAAAACAATCATTATTTGATATAGGTGCGAGAAGTGTTCAAGTTACAACTGAATCACTATCATATATCTAACACCGTGGATATTTACAAGGGTAAGACAGCATCTTGGCAGCTTGACCAAATCAGTACTTCTATAGTAGTACAGATATAACATATATGACAATTCCATAATGACAACTTGACCAAATCAGTGCTTCTATATTAGTACAGATCGAACATGTATAATAATTCCATAATGATAGAACCAAATAGTAAATAAAGTGGCATCTATCATGAGGTTTCACAATGCTGGAAGCTTAAGCCAGCCATCTTTGTTGCATCCGTTTCCTCTAACAGATTGTTACTTTTATTTAATCGAAAAAAGAAATAAGGTTGTAAATGATCACATTAAAAGAAAAATATCACAGGAAAATAATAAAATTGCCGATAAGTTATATGGCAACTCGGATAACTTCTACAGGAAATCTCTGTTCGCTCCAGGAATAAGATTCACAGGCAGTACAGAAACATTTCCTATTATTCGCGAAGCTACCTATTCCATTTGACACAATTTTTTTTTTATTTTTTTCATATAACATATACTGTGATATTAATAAAGGGACACCAAGGAGATGACGCCCATCTACAAATAGACACCCTAAATGTGACCCCCATATTCAAACAGAGAGAGATAGTTGTACTCTCAAACTATACAATAGACACGAATTCTTGGGAGATTAATAGATTATCATAGTATGGACGATAATTCAATAGAGGATTACTATACACAAACTGAAAAGACAATATTAACAGTGAGAAAATGCATATACTCTTTGTTCTAGTTGAAAAACAAGGTAATGGACAAACATTATGAAGTAAAATTATGACAGAAAACTTGGGTAGAAGACACACCTGAATTTTAAAAGCACTTCCAAAGGCTGACAAAATGGGGCTCCAAACACCCAATACTCCATGGGGTCTCTGAGCTGGAGCTGTTTCGAGTGCGACTTTCAATCTTATCTCTGAAACATCTATAAGGCTGCAATTGAAGGATAATATGTAAATCTCCTTGGTAGATGATCTCATCAACTCGCAAAAAGATGCATAGGAGGATACATTAGAAAACCGAATGAGCACAAAATTAGCAAATACAATGAATAAAAGCAATCAGCACATGAGCCCAACTGTTGTTCAATCTGGCTTTTTTCCCTCTAATCACTCCTGTTGACTGTCTCAATGAATTTCCCATTGGTTTTAGGCACTAGTATTAGGAGTTTTAGGACAACCAGACAAAAAACAGTAATACATTACAAAATATATCAACAAAAAGCTGATCAACACCATCTCTAATCAAGGTACAAAAACGCTCTCATGTCATTAGATAGATTTGACATAATCTATAGTACTGCCACCCTCTACTTCAAAAAAAGAAGATTCATAAAGCTTCTAATTGTAAAGCCATAAGAGAGAAAACATAGATGATGAATTTAAATAAACAAGGAAACATATCTTAAGAAAAATTAAGAACCAACAAATTTGGCAACTGATTTTTAAAATGCAGCCACGACTATCCACGACACCCTAGACAACAACTTCACAATTGTCATTGACCAATATTGCATTTTCGTACAATGCTTTCAGTGCCACTACCATCACCTCCACTTGCTTTCCTCTCTCCTCCCTAAAGCACGTCCAATACCACAAACCATATCATCGTAGTCGCCTCCATCAACAACGATAACCCCCCTTCCTCCCGACTCTTTCAATAATCAACGAATCAGGTGAAGTACTTTGGTGTTGGCAACAAACTATGTCGGAGGAAACAATCCAACTGTATCGCACATGGACGGTTGTCATATGAATGATATATAGTGCATGGGTGGAGGGAGAAGATAAGGGAAGAAAGAGAGAGATAGAGCGGTGGAGAAAGGAAACAGCGCATGGGTAGGGAGGAGACAGAGACTCAGGGAATGAGAAGGAAAGTTGAGGCTGAGGAGAGAGTAGAAAGAGTGATAGAGGTTGGTGGTGAGGCCTTGGGAAGGAGGTAAGCTACGGAGCCAGGGAAGAATGGTCATTGCTAAGAGGGATTTCAGCAGGACAGCAGGAGGAGTTGGGGCTACCAAAAAGGTGGCTAGCCATTACGCCGGAAAGCTTAGTGAGTAGTAGGCCCACTTATGGGAGGTTGAGTCAGTTCTAATACAACAACAATACCCCAGGGCCTCAATGGTCCCACAAATTGAGTCAGTTCCTAGTAATAGCACAAGTTTTAAATAAATAAGTTCATTAGGAATCTATGGTAATTTTGCACCATGAAGATTTACGAAAATGGAATGGATCACAGTGGAACAACCCAATGTCATAAGTGGGGGATCATTGTGAGACAACACAATTGAAGTAAAAATTTAAAAAATGACAGACACTTCTGTCTAATACTGGCAACCACTAATCTCCTAATGTAGAAATAATGCTCAATGAAGATATTCTTACTCTATACGTATCTCTGGATCAACTTGCGTAATGTTTGTGTTCTGAGGAAGGCGATCCAGCTGAAGGTTATTATAGAGATCCATTACAGCCCAAACAATTGGCTCATGGATATTAATTCTCCAGCACTTGTCCGTTACCTGTCATGTCAGCATTATGGTCATATGTGTGAGGTTATATATTATCCACAGGAAACATAAAATTAAGTTCAAGCAGTGTTTCAACATTACCCTGATATACACATATGGATAGACTTGAATGCCATCAGTGCTCTCATTTCGAATAGTCAGCGTCATTTTAAATACTGGCACTTGTATATTACTTTGTTCAGGCGCTAGTAGGACAGGCATCACTGTGAGAGGAAGCTGGTTATCAATCTGCAGATGGCCCAATATGAGCTTAAACCTGATTGGATGATGGTAAATAGTCAGTATACCAACGAGCTTCCGCATAAGCAATCCGCAATTTCTTGAATGAAAGTATTTAGTACCAGCTTCTTATAAAGTTAAATATTCTCATCATATTTGTTAAGTGTGGCTTAAAATAACGAGTTACGATTAAATTTAACTGAATTATGAGTACATTGACATAAAGCAGAACAAGAATATGCATAGACAGCCACACCTGCTTGTAGTTCCACCATCATAGCCAGAAGAATATGCAATATATACTCTCTCCAAGTATAAAAATGAAATCTCTCGAGGTCTATGGTCAACAACAGAAAGACCAAGCACACCAAATTCAACAGTAAGTTCAAATGGAGAAACGGGGTTATGTACTTCTCTCTGCAGCTGAAAACTTCCCAGGTTTCCTTGCGAACTTAACCTAAGCAGATGTGTATCAATGAAGCGAGCAACCTTGACAGTACCTGCAGATATCAATTGAAACTGCACTCCTGCCACCTCTTGTATCAAACATGTACTATTTTCCAAATCGAGCTTTGCAGTGCCCACAATACTGCCATTAGTTACACAAACTTCCAAGCTTTTCTGACCATATGGGTCATCCCAGGAAAATTTGGCAGTTGAAAGTGGTGTCAAACAGACTGAATATTCATCAGCAAACCCGCATTGACGAAGGCTAATGGTCTTGCTGCTAGTCCTATTCTCGATCCTGTTTAATCAGGTTTTTAAGTCAATGTAAGAGGGGAAAAAGGGAAAAAACAACTGGAGAATAATTTAAGTGGACAACAAATTTCACAGATATGAAATGCTTGCAAGAACTTGATAGTGTAGGACACCGATAACTGCAAGCCCAGTCACATCTACTCGCAAAGATCTATAAGAAGCACATGAACATTTAACCGGCTTTTCTTTTATACGCATATGCATGCAAACTCAAGGAAATCACCTCATGGAACCCTTTGTTGAGCCAAGACGGAAAACAACAATGAAACGTGATCCTTCTTCATAGCCACGAACTTCTGTCCGTAGGAATACCCGTTCACCATTTTCCTTTCGCAAGACCAGTGAAAAAGTATCTTCTTTCAAAATCTCAACAGGAACCGACCATTTTGTACCCTCTAAGCAAATCTACAGTGCGTTCAGAGAATTATCAAATATTAATGTTGTTGTCTAACATACA
This sequence comes from Silene uniflora, assembly GCA_018983105.1. Taxonomy (NCBI): domain Eukaryota; kingdom Viridiplantae; phylum Streptophyta; class Magnoliopsida; order Caryophyllales; family Caryophyllaceae; genus Silene; species Silene uniflora. The sequence goes on from JAGPOY010001766.1 coordinate 14,323, forward strand.
ATACAAAATACATAACTTCATTAAAAGAATGATAGATAGAACATCAACCATAAAATTCAGTGTGTTTTCAACAAATCCACACAGAAAAAAGGTCATGCACATCATACATCCCCTTTCAATGCCTAGACAGGAGCTTTAGAGCTCTGGGGTAATAAAGATGATGTAACATTCTACATTCACCCATTCATTCACATCATTGTGGCATTTTTCCCACAAAGAGGCTAACACACAACCTTAATGTATGTATAATTATATTCAAAAGATACGTATACAAAGAGGTGTATGCTTCATTCGACGTGTGGGCATACAAGGAAGTAGGAACATTGACAATGAGCTAACTAAGAAGACGGACTGGAACTCTTTTTAAGGTTGTCAGCCCAATCAACACAACACGATACAACATTTCAACCGATTTCAGGCCAAAACATGATATTTTTCACAAACTAAAGGTGTCTGGCTGTCGGACAAGTGGTTCCTAATAACACGCGTTGCTTGCATTCAAAAAACGACAAAGTCTTATCCAGGCTTCAAAATCCTAGATCCAAAAGGTCCACGTAGTATACATGAAGGTACGACTAAATCATGCCACAGAACAAGGAAGACCAAATAAAGAAGACCAAACTATGCTGCACGGCAGCAGCCAGTCTAAGCACAGAGAAACATTGATATACTCATGGTTTAAAGAGAAGGATGAACGATATATAAAAGCAATATAAAGCAAACTGATCAGTCTCAAGTACCTGAAGTTTATTAGAATCATCAGTTTCCCGGTACAAGAAGCACACTCTTGAGTCTGAAGCCCGAAGGACCTTAGGCTCATCTTGGCTGCTTAACTTAACATATATATCTTGACCAGTTCTGTTTGTGAACGTCATGTATGGTCTTATGGAGATAACCTAACAAACAACAACAAAAACAAAAACTTGTCACATCTGTCAGTGCGACTTTCTCAATGTTTGCTTTGAAGAAATACCTTTGTTGGAATGGACTGATAGGGACACGGTTTTGAGGTGACAAAAAGTCTCATACAGTTTCCAGTGGGATCATAAGCAGACAAATTCACTGAGCCATCCTGTACAGCAAATGGACGGTTCTAATTAGTAATTGTGCTTCATGAGACTTGCAGCATATTACAACTTGGCAAAATGGCAATTTTACCATGTCACCTAGTGGAGACAGATCTGCAGTGGGCCCAAATGTATCTTCTTCAGAATTGACAGTAGACGCCTGTAGTCCCACTAATTGGAAGTTCAGAGATGAAGCAATAGTGCAGCCTTCATGAAATTCATCCTCAGAAATTTCCTCACTGATATCAGTATTTCTTTTTGTGGCCTTAAAATGTGAAGAAATATTCATCGTTTTTTTCTCAGCCTTATTGACAAGCCTAAATGTAAGAGGGGGGCACCGCGCAACAGTAAACCAATATGGAGCATAAATTCTAACAGTCTTGGGCATTGTTTGTTGTTCTTTGTCATTATTCTGTTCCAAGACAATTTGGACAGTCCTGCAGCAGAAAATACATCAGAAAAATAAATGATACGGAAACAAATCTGAGGGAATATCTAACAAAAATGCAAGTAATCAACAACGTGAGTCAACCTTCCAGAAATTGAACTCCTTAGATTTAGTGTTCTGGATGAGAGCCCTCTAGGATGAGATATAGGCACAGCTTCCTATCAAACAAACAATATGACAGAGAAAACTAGCATGAGAATTTAGAAATCAGACTGAAAACATCCTAAGAAAGAAAGAAGCAAGTACCTCCAGAATCTTACCTGCAATGGTAACCATCCTTTCTGTGGAAGTAGAGATAGGTATAAAGCCTTGGTAACATCAGCAGAATATACATTGACAGTCTTCCCAGAACTAAATATCCCTCGAGAACAAGCAAGGAAGTGACCACTTGACTGCTTTTCAAGGACTGAATACTCGACTCTCAATGGAAGATAGTTGGTAATGGATAATGGAGACTTGACCACAATACTCCAATCCTGGATGGGATCTGCACGGATATCCTTTGCAATCTCTGAAGCTTGGATACTCAAGTAGAACCAAACTCCATGAGACCCACCGGAAGAGGTTCCACTGATCTGTGCACAATGTAGAATTTTCTCAGACTCCTCCAGATTAGATACACAGATGTCAGTGTCTTCCTGGGGTTTCTCAGATCCCAATTCCACAGAGCTATCCACGACTTTACTCCAAGCATATTCATCCTGAGTTCCAAAATCTAAAGGCCGTAGTTGAAGAACAAAAGGTCCGGCTCGTGTCAAGCAAGAAAGAGGCAGAGGGGAACAGTCCCCAGGCTTCAATAGGCCAATAGACACAACTTGTTCCCCATAACTTGAGACATGTCTCCTGGTTCGGACCCATCTGCGTTGCCTCGCATAATTTACAAAATTCTTGGTGTCATAAGACTCGGGCCACTTCAGACTTTCCTGATCTGGAGCATAGGCCCATCCACCAGCATTACCCAAAACTGCCTCATCAATATGCCATTCGTCAGCCCATTCCCACGTAGATGTTGGCTCTAGTCCAGAAATTTCCTACATAGTAGATTAATCAGATGCATCCCTTTCTTTCTCCTTTTCCCTGGGGGGAGGGGAGGTGGGGTTATACGAATACAATAAAAATAAAAAATTCTCATTTTTGTTTTTATACCAATTCATTAATAGAATTTTATCCTATCAAAAAAAAATCTTCATAAGATGACTTTGTTTTTGTTTCACCTACTTCCATTACTGATTTCATTGCATTGCTAATGATGGCCAATCTCAAATGTCTTTGGGAGTAAGAGTATATTGTTCTTATTATTGCATATGCTTAAAGCAAACCATATTTGCACGGTAGAATGCATTGCACACAATCACAGTGTGAAGATAAGAAACAATAAATACATAGACATTTAGTTCACTACTCACAGTAGGCAACATACACAACAGTAATGCAGCTCACCTTGCTATGAACTCCACCAGCTGATGGCTCATTGCTAGGCTTTCCCGAACAGGAAACCCAACCAACATCAGGCACGTATTTTTCCACTTCAAAAAATTCCACAGTCTCAATCATTTCAGGATCTAAAGTAGATTTCTCAGATGACAGGTCGTTTGACAACCTCTTTGATTCAGAAGGCACCTTGGCTCTAAGGCATACATCAAGTGTGAAATTGGTAGTATTACGCACGGAAACTAAAGACCTTATATTTACATATCTGTTGCCATCCTGGACAATAACTTCACTAGCAACAACATCATTGCCTAACCTCCAACAAGCAGCAGGAGCACCATAGTTTAACCTCACTACAGTCCAAGGACCTTCCCTAGTAGGACTAATCTGGATAAACCCATGTTTTTTACCACCAGTTGAGTGCTGCTTGCTGCTGTTAATTTCAAGCTTCGGTGATAAAAGAACAGAAAGCTTCAATCTTGCGCCAGGTCCTTCATGACGCTTTTCCTTTGAAAATATATGCAGAAAGTATTGACAAGGTTATGGTTCAACTACCTTGAGTAATCATCAGGATATAAATTGTGCTGGAGGTGAGGAAAAGCAACCAAATTGAAAACCACCTTTAATTCAGGAGGGGATAAATCGATCCACTTCAGTCCATTTTGAGGATATGTGCTTTCCGAAACTGCTACTTCCTTCAAAGGGGCCGAGAAAAATCCAACAGGAACACCTGTCAGGACATGCAAATAATAAATCTGTAAGGCAAACTTACGTAAGAATATCGTACGGCCTTACAGTAGGACGTGGTGATGGTTTCAAGGGTTTGGGGTGAACTGTTACAGTTCTAAGTTAAACTCACCCCCAAATATTGAAACGTTCACCTCATTATTGAGAAGGGTTTCCTAATTAGCCACAAGGACGTGCACAATAAACAATAAATGCGAACTGAATCTTAATCAAACTCTTCCACCGACCAAAAACAAGGTACAAATGTTAGTTAAGCATCATAATAGGACAACACTTTAAGGCATGAGTCATTGTCAAAAGAATTCTGGCACTCTGAAACTCTCAATAAATTCGTACCTTTTCCGATGTCCGTCACAATGAACTCAACCTTGTAGCTGTCCTGCTCAGATAATAAAAACTCTTTAAAACAACACACAAAGTAGATACTTCAAACAAAATATTCCATAGATAGCAACCTTATATACTACAGAAGAATCCACACTAAACCAGCTCCAGAGAACTTGTTCGCACAAAAGGAATTGGAGAGAAAAGATAGGGAGGATGAGGAATCGAGCCATCTTCCAAGTTAGGCTAAGGGATTGGGTGAAGAAAATGGGGGAGAAGTGGAGGGTTTTATTTCCTTCCCCTTTAACATTTAACCAAATTTGAAGTGAGAATGCCCCTCCAATGGTATTAAATCTTGTTACTTGACTACAAATCACAAACCTTGGTCATAAAGCCACATATGTGTGTCAAACATGTACACAGAAGTACTCCAGCTAAATGGCTTAGTTTTCCAATAGCATAAACATACTCAAAAAGCACAACACGATGGATGCAGACACGCTAAACAGCAAGAACTTATCCAGAAATCCATCCCAACGCTTAAAGTTTACCCCAGTCGCCACTACTGGCAAGTGCATCTTTAGAAAACTTGCACAGTTGCACCTATGGCGGGATAGAAAGAGACCGATTGCATTTAGCCTTATATAACCCAATATCCTATAGTTATCTCAGTGAACATAACGAAGACCAAGCATACAATCATTTGAAATTGAAAAGAAAAAAATAGATCATGAATACACCTGCATCTCATGGTTTGCCAAAACAGTAACTCGTGAATGCAAGTGCACATTGACAGATATAACTAAGCACGAGAGAAAGGGG
>JAGPOY010001767.1:0-16323 GCA_018983105.1 Silene uniflora
ACATTTACTTTCGACACAAAAACTTCAAATCACCAGCGTAAATCGGCCTACTTATGTCAAACAACCCATGATTGTAGTCCCAAAGCTACCAAATCTTGACCGTAATAAAAATATACTCTTAGAGGAGTTCAATAATGGAGTAAAGTTATCTCCATTGAGAAGTTCTAGCCCAAAAACCCTAGTAAAAGACCAACAAAATGAGGTTACGGTAAAACTTTACGCGATCTTAGAGGCGATTTCGGATAGAATTGAGATGCATAACAACGTGAAGGAGCAACGTGAGAATTGGAACTCATTGTTGTTAAACTCCATTAACATGATTACATTAACAGCAACAACAATGGTGGGTATTTCCGTCATGAATGAAGGTAACTTGACGTTGAAGGTATCTTCTATGGTGCTGTTCATGGCGGCGACGGGTTTAGTTTCGTTAATGAACAAGATTCAGCCATCTCAGCTTGCTCAAGAACAAAGGAACTCTGTTAGATTGTTTAAGCAGCTAAAAACCAAGGTTGAAACAACAATGTGTCTAAAAAACCCGTCTCGTTCCGAAGTTGACGGGTTTATGGAGGAAGTATTGGCCTTGGACCGGGCATACCCGCTTCCGCTTTTGGGTGCAATGCTTGAGAAGTTTCCTAAGACGTATAAGTCGGCGGTCTGGTGGCCCAAGTCGAAAAACGTCGTAAAAACTACGTCGTTTGGGGATAAGAATAATGGTTGGAGTAAAGAATTGGAGGAGGAAATGAGGGACATTGTGGAAGTAATAGAGAAAAAAGATATTGAAGATTATGTTAGGCTAGGGAATAAGGCATTGAAATTAAATAAAATGCTGGCGGTTTCGGGCCCAGTGTTGACAGGTATAGCGGCCGTTGGGTCGGGTTTTTTGGCTGGTGGGGCGGGATGGGGTGGAGTGGTGGCGGGTGTTGCGGGAGCGATGGCGGGTGTGGTGAATACAATGGAGCATGGGGGACAAGTAGGGATGGTGTTTGAGATGTATAGGAATTGTGGAGGGTTATTTACTCTTATGGATGAGACAATCGAATCGAATTTAGAAGAGGGAGATTTCGAGAGGAGGGAAAATGACGAGTTATTTGAGATGAAATTGGCTTTAAAATTAGGGAGGAGTTTGTCTGAATTAAGGGATTTGGCTAGTAAATCAAAGGATAATGGAGGGTTTGTTGATGAATTTGCAAGCAAGCTCTATTGATGATCTATAGTTGGACTTTAGATGTAATTATAGGAATTCTTTCATTCTTTCATGTGTTATTCTTTCATGTATTTGTGGTCATAGTCTTAGATGTAATTAAACTCAAATACTTGTGATTTTTAGAGCTAACAAAAGGTTGATTGTATAGTCTTTAGTTTTAGGAAATCTCATTTTGGGATTTATACTTTGTAATTGAATAAAACAACTTTGATTAATAAGGACCATTCTATCACTCAATTTAGACATGATTTAGAATCATTTTATAACAATAATCTAACCCAAACTTACATTTACTTGATGTTTGAATCACTTATTTTACTCGTGTTAATCAGTATCGATTCAAGAGACCCAACCCATTTGACCTATAAGGCAATAACCTTACAAGAAACTTCCAAGTTCCTTGATTTGACCCGATATTATCTCCTTTAGTTCAACCAGCTCAACTTGTTTAACATGTTTAATTCCAACTACACCTTAGAAATTTGACCTTATATGAAATACCCGAGCCATACCCATTCTACATATGAAGAAACGTCATGAATTATCCTGAATAACTTGATAACAACATAATCGAAAACTAAACTGAATCAAAAATCACCCAACCCAATTTAACGGAGATCATAAACCCTGAATAACCAAAAATCAAACTAACTTATACTCGATAGAATTAACCCGTTTACCGAGTCTAATTCTAACCGAACAAAAATTTACATATCTCCTAAAATCTACACCCCATAAACTTTCCCCCCAAAATTAGACAATTTGTCAATTTCCCCATTCATTTCTCTTCTCCTTCCCTTCTCCAATCTCCATTCTTCTTCCCCCAACAAACAATACTCAATTCCTTCAACACCAACAAAAAAACAATCAAAAAATCATGATTCACCTATTATTCTCAATAATATTTGCACAAGCAACAACAATATTGTTACTATTATTCAAAACTCCATTAAGAAATCTTGTAATTTCTGGGATTGATTTAATCAAACGTGGTAGAGGTCCCATTGTTGTCAAAACTGTATCTTCCACCATTTTTGTTGTTTTTTCTTCATCTGTTTACAGTGTTTTTAAGCTTACGCGTCGTGGCGATGTCGATGATGGTGCTCCTTCTGATCTTAATCCCACTGAACAAGTCCTCTTTGCTAAACACCTCCTTGAAGCTTCTCTTATGGGTATTCTTTCTTTAAAGTTTTAATCTTTTCGCTTTTTATCGGGTTTTTTTCGATTTTCTGATTCGGGTTTTTGTGAATTTTGAATTGTGAATTGTGGTTTTTGATTATGATTGTGATGATAGTTTTATTGCATTGCATTGTTGCATTGTGATTGGGATGATGAATGCTATTGTATGTTCTTTTAATTTGATGCTGACGGGATTTGAACCTAGGTCATGAGTACGGCCCCTCGTGGCTTAGCTAGCTGACATCTTCATTATTATATTGAAGGCGAAATTTGTTATAGAATTGTGATATTTGATCATGGTATAATAAGAAAAAATGGATTTGGAGATGTGATATTTGATTGCATTGATCACATTTATGAAATGGTGTAGGAAATGTAGGAATTGATCATAGTCGTTTCGTGGTTTAGTTAATTGCCAATGCCAGCAGATGAGCTGAAGAAATGTGGGAATGTAATGCTGTATTATTTTTCCAGTGCAATTACTAGCATTTTCGAAGCGATGGTTAGCAATTTAGCATGATTGAAATTTAAGTGAATTCTGTGTAGTAGTTTGTTGGTATTTGGAATCATCAATGCAGGATGAGAAAGGGTCTCGAAAATGAAAGTAATCTGTCTTTCCTTATTGAATTGGAAGTTGGATAAAAAAGGATTTGGAGATGTGATATTTGATTGGATTTATGAAAGGTTGTAGGAAATGTCGGAATTGATCATGGTTGTTTCGTCGTTTAATTAATTGCCAGCAGATTAGCTGAAGAAATGTGGGAATGTAGTGCTGTAGCCTGTATCTTTTCACCAGTGCAATTACTAGCATTTTCGGAGTGATGGTTGGCATGATTGAATTGGGGTGAATTTTGTGTAGTACTTTGTTTGGATCATCAATGCAGGATGAGAAAGATGCTCGAAAATGAAAATAATTTGTCTTTACATACTGAAACTGGAAATGATATCACAATTACGACGGTTTTCAGATTTTGTTATGATAATGAACTAGGTAGAAATATGGGGTGGAAGGAAGAGGAACACATTAACAGGAAGAAGAAATCTCTCGTCTCTTGGGGGGGGAGTCATTCATGCTCTAAGGGATGTAGATTTGACACTCTAATGTGATCATATAGAACGATGAAGCTATGTTACTTTGGCACTTTACTCTGACATATATTTATGTGCAACATTTCGACATGATGTGAAACGAAACTTGGACAGTTTGAATTATGCAAAAAAAAAAATGGAACTTTTTTCCACGAATAGCCGTGATGGACCCTCTCTAACCTGAGTTCATACTTGTAGCCTAGTCGAACTAATATAGCCTATATAGGTATCATGTGCTATTCTGTATAAATAAAACCAGTCAGATGATATTTTCCATTAGGCGAAGTTGTTATTTACAATTTGATGAAAGAACTTCATTGACAAAGGTAGTCTTGGAGCCACAACGCTGATTGTTTCACGGTTGGCATTGTCTGCAACCAGTGTGGCATCCTTTAGAGTTCATGCTTCTCATTCTTTCCGGCAGCTTCTGTATCACTGTATCTATTCTTTTTATTATGGTGAATGTAGGGTCAGTGCTTTGAAATCAGTTATTTTTTCAGTGCCCTTTTTTTAGAACTGGCCTTTGTAATCAGTATTTTTTCGTCGAGATATTTGTATAGTCACGCAATCTCCGTGATTTTCAGGCCCTATTTGAAAACTAAAAATCCGACCTCCAAAGTACAAATGATTGAAATAGTCAACCAACCCAACTCACGCTTCACTTTAATGCATCCTGTTCTGAGGTCATATGCGTGTTTCGCTGCAGGATTCATTCTGTTTCTTGGACTCATGATAGACCGTCTTCACAACTACATCAGAGAGCTTGAATTAAGACGAAAAACCATGGAAGAATTGAAGAAGACTGAGGGAAAATTTGATGTGCATGAGGAGGTAAAAGCTAGAGAGATGCAGGTGAACACATTCAAGGATATGATTAGGCAGATGGACTCTGAACTTGAGACTGCGGTCAAGGAAGCAACCACCTCAGAAGCTACTGTTGAGGCTCTTAGGAAGCAATCCGAAGGCTTGCTCCTTGAATATGACCGTTTGTTAGCTGAAAACCAAGAACTTCGGAACGAATTGCAAATTGCGGATCTAAGAGTTTCTCATTCAGCTGTTAAAAAAGACTCATAAGGAGATTCAGTAGGTTTCTTAGGTTCCGCTGATTTCATGCTAAGTGGATGATATAATACTGATTGCTAACCGACACCAATGTCAAACTTGAGGAATCATGATGAGATAAATCAGGATAAGGGAAGTAGACGCGTAGGTTTGGTGAACTGTGGTCCTAAATTATGTGCTTGCCTCATTTAGATCTTCGCTCAAAAGCAGTGTGCAACTGTGCATAGGGTTTCTTTTTCCTGATTTTTTTTTATCTTTTATTCCTTAATTTTTTGTTAATTATATAAAGAGGTTGGATTGGAAATTTGGAATCCGTCCATCAGATACCCTCAACTTACCCTTTCCTTGATTTTGTCATCGAGTTATTCATGTTTGTTCTAGATTTATATCATAACAATTGCTGTTTATTGAGTTTATTCTATCCTAAAGTTTGAAACAAATAATTTATGAGTAGCTCCTGAAAGGTGAAAGGCGACTCTGCATCTTTTTTCAATTTTTTGTGGGATCCGAAGGTTTTCTTTTTAGTGGTTTCTTGAGTTATGATCTACTCCGTATATATGTAAGCGAACTCTTATGCTTTTTCTGACAATCCTAAGCAAGACACCAGTCCTCCAGGTTCAGAGAAATGAAGGTCTGGTTTTCTGCAGTAGCTTCAGCTACCGTAATTTGCAGCTTTTGTGATTATGTTAAAGATAATCTGGTTCATGCTGGTGATTCCTGTCAAATTTACCACTGCTTATATCGTACCTTCTCTTAATTTTGTGTCCATGGCATACTCCCTTTTCGTAGATAGCTAGAGCTGTCAAAGGCCGACCTGGCCTGAACTGGCTGAAATTAACAAGGATCTGTTTGCAGTATAATGCGTTTTTTCAGGGGATCTTGAAGATTATGCTACTAATCTGTCCTACATAGGGGCTGGATTAGATTCATTGGAGCTATAGGATTCTTGGCAAAGCTTAAGACGGGTCCATTCTCATAAAGCTGCTGTACCAACACTGAGTAGCATCAGTCCAAGGAAACTACCAAAGAGAGCCCTGGGAGAGATTATGAGCATTAATGCCAGCACGGTGGATCTTATTGTCGATTTCTCACAGAGGGTTGGCCTGCGAGCCTAATTACAAGCAAATGGACAGTTGACAGGTCAGTCCGTATTCTCCACCTTGATTTTGATCCGTTTTCATCAGTGCTTTTAATTACACATACTGATACAGGATAGGACTAGTGACTCCTCAAAATGACCAGTTAGTGACCATTGTTTGATACTTCGATATTCCTGATTTTGAATCACAACATACTTACCCCCATCTTCGGAATGTAAGGTCGATTAAGACCTTGTGTGAAAGTGCAACGATATAAAAAAAATCGCTTAGATTGTGTAGTGAAGAATAGAAGTCTAATGGACCATCTCAAATCTTTTACTAAAATTTTGGATAAATATACTGACAAAAATAATGTATTACAAACTTCTTCTGCCATTGGCAAATGTTTAAATAAAAAATTTAACACGCTAAAATACACCGATAAATAAACCTGCAAACATTTACAACTGAAACCGTCTTCTATGGTCTCATCATTACTAAAACTCCTGCAAAATTGCTTGCACTTTTGGTTCTTGTAGCTAGACAGTAGCTCCATACTATGATATGAATTTAACTCAGTTGATGGGCTGGGTTCGCTCGTAATTATGACAGATTTCGTATCGGTCATATTGGGCTCAGATATTTGGGCCGAAGTATAACCTGGCCCATTTGAAATTTCCTCTGTTTTGTCTTTGCTCTTGCTTCTCACTGTGATCCAATCATCATCCTCAGCTGAATTCCAAATAAATTCCGAAGATGAATCTTTTGCCAATTCCATTATTCTTTCCATTGGCGATTTTACGTTTCTTTCACGGGCTACAATTTCCTGCAGTGAGCCCGATTTCTCCATGTTCTCCCAAAGACTTGGGTCCAGAACGCTTGTCGGGGTATCCGATTCAAGCTCATGGACCAACTCGTCATCATTATTAAAGAAAGGATGCTTGAGGAGCTGGGTCACTGACCATCTCTCTTTTGGGTCTCTCTTCAAGCATTTATCCAAAAAGTCCTTACCCTGGTCTGATAAGAAACCCGGAATATCAGGCAGTGCACCCGTAAACCCAATCCAATAAAGAGCCGAAATTGGGTCTTGAGAGATGTTCACCCATGGAGGTAACCCAGTAGCCATCTCAAGAACGGTACATCCCAAGGCCCATACATCGGCTGGGTAGCCTTGTTGCTCGCCACGTGCAACCTCAGGAGCCATGTACATTGGGGTGCCAACTATCTCCCTGACATCATCGACCCGCTTCGAACATCCGAAGTCCCCGATTTTCACCCCTCCACTTGTGACCAAAATGTTAGCACCCTTAATGTCACAATGCACTATACCTTTAGAATGTACATACTCCAGACCTTGAAGCACATCTCTCGTGTAACTCCGAATTTTGGACTCGCTTAGGCCACCGCCTTTTTCTCGAATCACATCAATAACCGTACCGCCCGAGGCATACTCTAGGAAAACATTGTAGAACAATTGACCATTTTCTAGAGTTACCTCATTTCCCCTGTATTCAATTATCTGATCACATTTTAGACTCGAATGTATCTCCACCTCCTTCTGAAGGGCAGTTGATCTCGACAACGGAGCGTATTTAACGGCAATGACATCTCCGGAAGGGTGAGCCCTTCCAAGGGATACGTCTGCAGACGAGCCACGGCCGATGAGCTTGCCCTTCTTCCACTCCATATGCAAAATTTGTCGAAACGGTCTTCTTATGAGAAAATAACTTGGATAATTGATGGTGATTGGTGATGGTTTATGTTGTTTGTTTAAGGTTTGTTAGAATTATTTGAAGTGAAAATATATATAGTGTGTATTTATTTGCATGAGAAAAAAATGAAATAAAAATAAAAAGTGATGATAATGTATAATAATGATATAATAGGCCAATGGACGGCGTTGTAGTTTACTTTACTCCAAAAATTGACGGCTTCTCTTAACTTTGGAGGTATCTTCACATGCCAAAAGCAAAGAATCAAACATGCATGAAGAATACAATCATCAAAAGTCTTTATTCATATTGTGTCCGAGTTTTCCTTATTCTCTCTTCAATTCAATTCCAAACATGTTATTCTCTAATAAACATTTGAGTTATGTTACTCAGACTCGGTTAGAAGTATCCGACACGAGTTTTAAGGTGTCCAAGTGACTTATCCTTGTCCGAGTGTTGAGTGTTAGAACTAACTCGGAACAGGCACTTACTGTCACTGGAAAATGAAATTCGAAAATCTGAGTTTAGATCTTTGAAATTTTTCCGCGTTTCCTTATATCGTCACTCGTTCGCTCCCGTCGGAATTTTTCGCCCCCTAACCTTAAATCCCGACTCCGCCATTGGAACAATAAGTTTTCGTCTTAAGGTTTCAGATATGAACCAGTTTTGAATTTAGATCGCTTTGAAAAAAAAAAAAATTCAAACACGACCTAAACCGATCCATTGTCATCCTCGGAATATCCGATTTGGGGTGCTAATAAGGTAGTAGGGGTACCCTGGCGGTAGCTTAGTACTGAATGATACGTATCACTTGGGCTGGTACTCACATGGAGGCACGTGAGAACGTGGTAAGGGAGCTAAACCCAGGTGATCTGCATCAGTAATCGACAGTCTTATGTTAAATCATTATATTTGTTTTGGGATTACCATAATACTATGTTTATTGGATATTCTTTGTAAAGTCTAACACCTTAGATTTAGGATGACACCCTTTTTTTGTATTAAATTTGTTTAATTTAGACTTTAGATTATAAAAACAGTTGATTTTGCCAATTATTATGGAGGATAATTTCAATTATTGAAGGTCTCCAATGATTATGAGGTTGTTTTTCCCCTCAAGGTGAAGCATGCTTCGAATTTGGACATCCCGATAGTATTGTAGTATTTTGGTGTAAAGGGAGTTACAAGGGCAAATTTAATGCCGGCGACTTCTAATGACTTTACTAGTTAAACTAGATGACATTTGTCGTTATTGTATTATGGTTGATGTTAATCTTGTAGAGTCGATTAATTACCCTTATAAGTTAGCTCATCGCCTACAAATGTTTTAGGCGTGTATAGTTTGTTGAGAACTTGAAACCGCTAAAAAAGTATCAGAACCCATTAAAAACACAATATCTGAATTTTAAGTAACGGTAATGACGATCTAAAGTATTGATGACCCTTATACGGAGTTTTGTTAACTATTGGCACAATTTGAAACCGGATCTACCTTTGTTGTACTTTTATTAGGCATCTCATTACTTCTTTGGAGTCCTTCAAAAGAGATTTCTTAAGGATAATGCTATCTATCTATAGGTCTAATTCTCCAACATTTCTTAGATAACTTAAGAAACATATTAATTAGCATTTCTTTTCCACTAAGAGAATGCTTAAACAAAGAGTTTGATCAAAGTATAACCAACAATGAATGTGAACATCTAAAAGTAGAAAACAAAAATACAGAAGAAAAGTGAAAGGGAAATCCACAAACACTGCATTTGACTGTAAAAGCCTGAATGGTATTGAGGTTTTGAGGTGTAAAGTGTTCAAAACCAGTTCAACTTCACTCACTCTTCAATCCTACATGCCTACACACTCTCTACCGTTAACTCGTAAAGCGAATTATAGGTACATATTGTTTGAATTAAACTTTACTCCGTATAATATAAGATGTAATCTGCTTTGCGGTTAACCATGGGCCAATGGAATTTTATGCTTTTATCGGAAGTAAACCAAGTAAAGCTTTAGTAGTGTAGGGCTCGCTTGGATTGTGGTAATGGTTACGAGGGTAATGGAATGAAAAACAGAAGAGTTAAAGACGGAATTGATGATCCTGAACTCATGAAAGGGAAGTAAATGAGCGACGAAGATCATAAACAACAAAAACCGCCTTCAAATCCTATATGCACACCTCAAATTATAATTTATAATATTGAGAAATCTTGGAATTCCATGCAAACATTTAGAGATTATTAAACCCATCAAAGTATTGCTTCAAAGAAGCAATCACACATCCATTTGTTCATTTGTACATAAGAAATATATACATCCATATGAAATGACAACTCAAATGCAAGGCGAAATTATGCAGCTTCGGCAAATCCAACCCTCGAATTTCCATAGTCGAACACAGTGTGGTACCTTCCCATGAAGACATCTCCCAAAATCCTGAAATTATTTACCAAGGCATGAGAAAATTAATGGAATAATATTCCTAATACAGACCAGTGTTATGCAAGATAGCCGCTGTTCATAATACTTTTTTGTGAGGCGGTTTTCAGCCAAGGCTGAATATCATGCCATGGCGTATACTATGTGTGAAATAAAGTGGTTGCTTTGGTTTATTGCACTTAGAGACTTGGAAGGTGTTTAAAGGATGTAAAAATTACCAGAGAGGTCCGTGAGGAGGGGGGATATCCATAGCTGTGAATCCGCTAATGCATTGAGCGGCCTTTCCGTTTCCAATCTTTAGTACATACTGAGATAGAGTACAAGTGTAAAAATCAACAAATGATCAAAAACATACACAGATAATATTCATTTCAAATGATCTTGATTCAGAATCACCCGTTTTATTTTTATCGGCCCAATTGACTTCAGAGCGTGTCTTAGACGTTGTGGGTTGAGACGTAATGAAGTTGTCCGATAAAAATGAAATGGGAGAGAACCACAAGTTATAGCAGCCACCATATTGTACATACCTCCTCGGGGCTAAGTGCAAATTGTTTGCCAGCAATGGTAAACGAGATCGTAGGCATCTCGGAAAGTTTGTTACAGTCAATAGCTGACTGTCCCATCGGATTTGGAATCCGGTCACACAACTGTAAGATTTTCGTAGAGCACGGTAAGTAAATATGAGCACCAAAAACACACTCTAAGGACTCCCTTTTTTTTTTTTTTTTTTGCAAAGGGAGCAACCTCGGGCAATATCAATTATCATGAATACCCACCTCATCGGCATAGCTTATTACACGTTCGTGCGTTGCATTTTGCTGGAGCTGATTCTGCATCCACACAACAGACATCTCACAAGCAGAACACATAGCATCCTGTGATCTACCCTTCGAATTTTCAGAACTCTCCTTGTCAACCACACTCTCAATCCCCGAACTGCAAGAGAAACACTTGTTCATTTCATGTATGCTCTAGAATCGGACACAGAAATATACAGAACTGGAAACAAAGAAACATCAATCTCGCCAGTATAAGCCTACATACCTAACACTTTGAGCTCCGTCAAATGTGCAGACACCAATTTGAGAGCACACCTTTTTGGGAGTTGCCTGTTAAAAATATGAAGTTCAATTGAGAAAATTTAGCACAAACGTCAAGCAGTTTGAAGAATGCGTAAACTGGTACACCAGTTGAACCAAGAAAATTTTCACATTCTCCATGCAATTAGTTCATACACGGAATCATAAGCAGTTTCAAGGCTTTAATAATTACGATTCAAGCCCAACTATGCAAGTTTCTACAACTGTATCATCTGGATAGACAGCTATTTTGATCTGTAAGATTGAATACATACAAAATAAACTTAACGATACAAAATAAAGGAAGCCTGGCTACATAACAGGTTTCTATACTCGCCTGTGAAATGAGAAGATCGATCATCGTCTGCCCATACTGCTTTACTACAGCCTTGCACTCCTTATTGAGAACACCTGAACCTCCAATTGCCTCGTTGATTTGAGTAACGATTGTCTGCATATGATCCATTCGGAAATCGGTACATGTAAGCAAACTATTCAGATATTCTCAAGTTTTAAGTAATTCCTTGGAATGTCATATTATCATTACTGAGGAAGGTAAGTAGTAGATTCAAAGATGAAATTTAGGGTTAACCGTGGGACCGGCCAATAATGAAGTGCCGGAATCTGCAATAGCTGCACATCCATCAGCGCAGTACCCTGATAACATGGCAATGATACCCGTCAACACAGAAACGTCTAAAGGCGACACTAGTTTGTAACAAGGTTTTTACTTTTATACTTCTCCAATGTCTACATCATGTATTACAAAGGGTATACCTGTTGTTTTGCCGTCTATGAGGACATCACCCATGTCAAACTGCCAACAAAATATATTCAATTCAATGAGAGACCTGATACGATTAGAGCACCATGCGTATTTTATTTGTTACTCCGTCCATCCCATTTATATTGTCGCCGTTTACATAAATTTATAATTGTGATTTCAGATGTGTAGAGAGAAATTAATGATCAAAGGTGACTCTAAAAGTCAAAAGGAACAATAGAAATGGAATGGAGGTATCAGGTATGATACTAGTACCTGCCAATAACCCTTTTTCGTCACAGGAGCGTATGTGTGTTTGCCTTTGTAGTGCTTTGGGTCAGCTCCGCCAAACACAAGTTCACCACCTTCCTCCTCTTCTGCATTACGATTCAGCCAAAATGAAAATACTGGCTCTTTGATAAGCCCTTGCTTTATCATGTTGTACCTGCAAGACGAGCATATAAATTTTAATGGGTTGGTCTCACATGTAAGAACATCTTATAAAAGTTTTTTTGTGCGAGTAAAAATCACTGAAAAAAACCGCCTGGCTGAAAATAAATCTGTAACAGTTACCAGGCAGGTACAGAATTTCCGACTGATATCTCTTGAAAGCCGAGGCCTAGTATACCATCAAAATGGGCAAGCACGAATGTGGTACCAGGTTCACTAGTTGCCTCGATAAATTCCTGATAAATTGAAATGAAGTAAGTTGCTTGAACATATAAACAGATCACTAATACAAAGTTCGAAGACAAAGTTCATTCCACTTGCCTGGTTTTTTACAACGAGGTCACCTATCTCAACGTTATCTTCGCTAAAGAAACCAGATACAGATCCAGAACCATAATGAATAGCAGCAGATTTCCCTGAACGATGAAAAGATTATAATTTAATTGATTGGATATAATTCCATACGCAAACGGAACACCCTACAGAAACTACTGCAGTGATTAGATAGATGACTTTGCTATAGAGTAAGGTATACAACACTGCAAATATATTCGTAGGCAGCATCGTAGTAGTCAAGACTGTCTGTATAAATTCATCCAAAAAATTTACGACGGCCAAATGTGTCAGGAAGGGTACACATACCATTCTTCTTGTATGTACTGGATTTGCTAGACTTGTAATTCGGATGGAAGAAACACGCAATCTAAAAACGAAGATAAGCGAGTTGTGAGAAGACGTCTTAGGTCTTAGAATGAAAAATTCCACAGTAAATCGAGATTAAAATCAAGGCAGAGTAAAACTCACAGAGAAGTAGCACTTAGATGATGGTACCCATAAGTTTGAGCTACCAGTGTCGAAAACAACAGTGAATTTCTGTGGAGGAGTACCGACACCAATCTCCCCAAAGTACTGAGCATCCATGAAGTTCTTGAGGCCAACAATGTCACCGCCCTCAACATCCCCGAAGTTCCTAAGAACATGGTTTTCAAGAGATGATTTCAATCCCTCCCTGCCTTTGGACCCGAGCTGCGCTGCAGCTAGGCTATTTTGATCAATTTTTCTCTTTTTTAATCCAATTCTCAATAGGCCATCATTGGATGCAGAAAGGACCAGAGGAAACAAAAGAATTGAAAGAAACAACGGTACCACCAGCGCCTTTAAATTAACCATGTTTACCTGGATTTATAGAAGGCAAAAAATTACAATGACAAAAATCGACCTTCATAAACAGGACCATCAACACGAATTTTTTCACGAAAAATAGCTGAATCTTAATGACACAAGGTTAGCCAATCCAATGGACAACCAACCTTTTTGCCTCTCCCGGGACACCAGCTATACCAGACAAGGCGGACTCAACACAACCCGACCCTCCCAACGACCCAACACCCTAACTGTACTCAAATGGAACCGATCAGACCAGATCCATTTTCTGGCACCTATGTGACACCCCAAGATGACTGAATAATAATACACCCAAAACATACTCGACCTCAAAATGACCCAACCCATTCCGAATATAAACATATCTGAAATCACTCGGACGGACACAAAACTACCTGCTGATCCGACCCGATTCATATATGACAATAAAACACACTTAAAAGACAAAAGTACATCCACCCATATCACCTTACGGACGATATGGATGATGTACATTAAACATGTAACTTACCTAAAGGCAAGTCAAACATGTCATGCACATTTCATGAGTTTGTCATATACACAATTTAATACTTAATCTACTCAATTTAAGCAATAAAATCCTAAACTCAATCCCAATTTAATACTTAATCTAACCAACAGATCAGATACACAATTCAGCTTTTCAATCCCCCATATCAACACATGTCAAGGAATTATGGACTCGGCAAATATAAAAATTCGTTAAATTCTGTAAAACCGTCATACAAGAGACTAATTGCATATCACCATTAGTCTACCTTACCAATGTTCAGTAATTAGAGAAAAAACTAAAATACAAATACAAAAATCGAACCGATTACTCGTAATTTAAATTAACCTATGGTTCAAAGATTGCATCTTTTCTAAAGCAGGCCAAAAGAAGTTGACTTTATTAATCAACAACTAGTATATCCTATGATTCTATGAAGATCCCTCTGATCAAATGAAGTCAATGCAGATTATTCTTCAATGCATGCATGAACTTATTATGATTCATACCACAAAAACTACTTACCAATCCAAATACTTGTGTAACGCAAAACCGGGTTCTTTTAGTAACTACTTTTTACTTTCACGGAATCACGAGTAATATTAATATAAAACCGTCTTACAGAAAGACTAATTGATCCTTAAAATACATCAAATCAAAATACACCCATAATCCCAAAACAATAAACATGGAGTTAGAAAACAATGTACCATATATTACTGAACCGATACAAATTATAGAATAAGACCGTCTTGCAAAATGAAAGTAATCATGAAACCCATAAATTAAATAACTTAATTAAGAATAAATAAATACTCACCAATTTGTTAGAGAGATTATTAATATGATGATTGATGATGTTGCTAAGTCTTAGAGGGTGTTATGAATTTGCCCTATATATATAGACTGGTTGGTGAATGAATGGTATTTAAGGGGGAATTTTTGAATTAATAATTAGTGTTTTAATTATCATAAAAAGTTAATTAGTGCATTAAGTTCAGGAGATTTCTGCCTTTTTTACAGGAAAAAAGGGGAAAGAAAACTGAAAATATGGTTAACAATTAATCAAGATCGTTGGATGTGCAATGAGGTTGAATTTTCACCGTTGGATTTAAGTTTTGTTCACGTTGCTTGTGCTTGGAGGAAAGGTTTTTTGTAAAGTTGGGTGCCTTTTTTTGGTTGATTCAATTAGTTGTAATAGGAATAGGAATAGGAATTTAGGGGTGTTTCATAAATCACAAATTCTCCTTGAAGACATGACATATCCGTCACAAGGAAAAGACGGATACCATTTTATCTCACAAAGTAACCACTTTTTCTCTCTCTGCAACACTATTTATGTGGTCCCATTTTTCCACTAACTCATTTTGTATCCATTTTATCTCACAAAATATCCGTCACAAATGGTGACCCGTCACAAGCAAGACTTATTGTTCATAAATAGGCTCGGTCCGGTAAACCGAAGTGTTGCGAATCAGCCAGTCTGGTTATACATTCTAGTATGATCTCCGGTTCACAAATATCTGGTGCGAGAAAAATTCTCGTATTTACCTTTTTAGGCGATCTGTCATATCGAAACCCGAAAATAACTGACATCTTAAGGATTCTGTTCCAGGTGGATCTAACAAACGGGTTAACGGGTCAGGTTTGAGTAGGGTTAATTAGTTTCTGGTCGGGTTGGGTTATATAGGATCGGGCCAATTTTGCCAGGTTTAGTTCCATATCCCAACCTAACCGGACTGGTTTCCGATTTTTGGTTAAAGCTTGTCCGGTCTCCGAGTTTTGCAGGTTCTATCCAAATCGACCACCAAAGTCCAAAGGGATTTCTAATCTAAAATAAAAAAGGTAAACAATTAAATAAAATATCCAAAATAAAATAGATAAACAAATGAATAAAACGAATTAATAAATAAATGTAGAGATATATCTTAAGAGGTGGATTTCGTGAAGGAAAACGTCAAATGAATGAGGGGCTATCGCCTATCAGGTGAGTTGGTCGAAAAAGAGCAATTAATTTAGGATTACGTGGCGTTGAAGGGGTGCTACTTCTCGAGTAGTTGTTGCTTTCATCAACTTTTACGTAGTTTTTACTAGGAAAGTTGTTTTCCCCGTCATTTCCACCAATGCTAGTGTTCACCAATCTACCAAGCAATAGCTAAAATCTACTCCCTCCCATTCGCTATTTTCTTCCCCTTTGTAATGGGCACAAGGATTAAGGGAGGGAGTATAATATATGGGTGGGGTTTGGTGTTTGGAGAGAGGTATGAATAATTAGAATAAAATATTAATAAAGGAGATGAGTGGGGTTTGGTTATTGGAGAGAAGTAGGAATAATTAGGATTAAATATTAATAAAGGATATGGTGGGGTTTGGTTATTAGAGAGAGATATAAGTATAATATTAATAAAAACTTTACTAAAAAGGAAAGGGGAAGAAAACCTGAATAATCCGTTTTAGGAAATAGGGAAGATTATAGTGAATGGGAGGGAGTATGATTCTATATCTCATTTAAGGCACTTGTATGAATTTGGGAGGTTCGGTTTAAAAAATCGGTCTAAGTTCGATTTTAATAATAGGAGATCTAAATCTTTG
>JAGPOY010001769.1:0-16956 GCA_018983105.1 Silene uniflora
TAAAGTAACACCGAGATACAACCAAGAAGAAACAAAGATAGGTAGTACCTCTTATTGTTTATTTTCCGAGTTTTGTTTTAATGTTTTTGAGTTCTGTTTTAAATATCATGAATTTTTAGTATAAAGTTTTTGAGCACACATTTACTTAAATATTAAACTAAAAAAAATATAATATTGCTCAAAAACTATATTTATAAATGCTAATATGCTCAATAAAAAAAATCTGTATATGCGATCAATAACTAAAAGGTCTGAGGTACTACCTCATATATGTAATCCTGTTTCTCGTATTGTATGGTAAATAGGTAAAGTAATGTAAGTCTTTTAAGATTTAAACCCTATTCTTTTGGACTGAAACTGTCTGAACTAACATATGTTATAATTATTATTTCATTTTAAATTTCCTTAGTCGTACCTAGACCTGGCAATTCGGGTCTACGGGTCGGGTTCGGGTCGGGCCAATTCGGGTCGGGTCATTTCGGGTTTTAAAAATGTTCGGGTTAGTACGGGTCGGGTCGGGTTATTTCGGGTTTACGGGTCTGTTTCGGGTTTGTTGGCCGGGTTGTTTCGGGTCAAGCGGGTCGGGTCATTTTCGGGTCAATGATTAAAAGAAAAAAAGGCATTTCATGTCTATTGAGGTCTATTCAAATGTATGTTTTGTCGGGTCATTTTCGGGTTAGGTGGTTTCAGATCGGGTTATTTCGGGTCGGGTCTGAACGAGTCCATGAAAGCCCGGGTCATTTTCGGGTCGGATCGGGTCAATTCGGGTTTCGGGTGTCATTCGGGTTTGGCAGTTCGGGTCATTTTCGGGTCTCGGGTCAGCCTTTTCGGGTCGGGTCAATCGGGTCGGGTTGGTTTTGCCAGGTCTACTTTTCGGGGAAGTTTTGGTTGTTTGGCCTTACTCATTTTTAACAATCTAGGCCAAACACGCTCTTAATTTTCTAAAAGTGTTTTTCCATAGTAGAAACACCAAATTATTACTTCTATTGTTTGGGGAAAAAATAGATTTTTTGGTTGTTGACAAATATTGTTTTAGCTTTTAAGTAATGATGTGTTCGGCCAAAAATTATTTTTGAGTCCAAAAACCCTTTTAAAATCCAGGCCAAACTCACACTTAAACTGTTCATAATTATCCGTAAAATCGAACCGATTTGAACGGTGTACCAAACCCATCGGTTTGATTACGGTTCCCATTGTGACCGAACCGTAAATGAACAACCTACTTTTAACGGAACATATGAGTTATGACCCATAAGTCCATAACAAACAAAATTGCGCGCGGCCCATATACATACATCTCCAGGTTGAATGTAGTATTTCTGTTCTTCGAACAAAAAAAACCCTCTTTTCTCTCAGTCTCCATTAACTAAAACCCTCAAAACCCTAGTAAATTAAACCCAATAAATCAATAATTCAATCATCAAAGCTCCATTTACGTCTAATTCTTACCTTCTAAATTCCTCAACAGGTAATTTTATTTTACATTAACGTAGATTTTTCCCAAATTAATTGAAAAAAATTATAGCAGCTTAAATTTTTGATTGATTTTTATAATTTTTTTCGGAATTTATTGGGTTTATGAATTTATGATAGGTGGGTATTTGAGAAGAATTTGAGATAAGATGGTAAAGCGTGGGAAAAATCAGAAGCAAAAACATTGGAATGCTATGAATTCCAAGTTAAAGAAGAAAGATGAAGATGTTGATGTCAATGATATGGATGATGAGATTGATGCCTGTAATTAACTATAATGTTTTTGTTCTTATTCGCTTTCGGTTTCGATTTTCATATTAACTTGTGTGACATTTAATTTTGATATGCTATGAATTTGATTGGTATTTTGTGAATGTAGTTCATAAGAAGAGGGATATGATTCCTTTGGATATTGATGATGATAGTGGAGATTCCGATGACGGCGATGATGAACAGGCTGTTTTTAATTATAAGGTTTTGTTGCTTTAGTTGTTTTAGTTTTGTGTGTATGTCATATTTCCTCCGTCCTGATCATTTGGTTACCTTTGATTGAAATACTCCTCACAAAGAATTTAAAAGGTAAACAAATGAATGGGATGGAGGGAGTACATGTATTTTTATGATGGATGTTATAATAGGAAGAAAGAGTGGAAATTTAATGAATTGCTAGTGAGAATTGTTTGTTGGGCTTATACCCGCGATTTATTGTTGAAGGGTATTGATGGTGGTGATGATGATGATGAAGATGAAAATGGCGAGTTTGAGGATGATGATGAAGAAGAGGAGGAGTATCATGATACTGGCTTGGCTAAGAAAAGTAAGTTGTGAACTTGTGATACTTCTTTCTCCATTTCCTATACCAAAAAGTTGAGGTAAAAGGTAGATTTGTCTACCAACTATTGTACGTTTGCGTTTGTGCTAGCTTTTAGTTATTAATGATAATGTGAGTACCTTTCCCACTTGTCGTCAAATTCTAACCTCGGTACCACCATAGTCACATTTCGCTTCCTTGTCCGCAAAACATGCTAGTCTAGCAAGGCAACTGTTTATAGCCTTCATAATAATTGTTAGGGTTTGAGGCTTTGAGCATTATCGGAAACAGTTTGTTTGAGTGTAGGGGTGAGGCTGCAAGAGTCACTTTGCCACTACATGAGGAAAAGGAGTTGTGAGTGGTCTTGCATTTCTTAGATTAGGATCCTTTTGAGGGTTAGGCCACTGGGGGTGAATCAGAATGTATGATATTTGTTGTGAAATTCATTCCACTATCCTGTATCTCAGCTATGGTGTCGCTATTGTTGAATGAACAATTACATATTGAGTATGTTATATATTACCATCAATCATTTTTGTGAGTATGTATATAAGTCATTTTCTGTCTCTCAGATTTTGTCTGCTCTCACTAATTTACATGTTGTGAATCATTGCCAGTTAAAAGGCAAATAGAGTTACTAGATAAGACCCGCGGTGCTGATGATGAATTTCTTGATGATGCTGAGGAGGACAAGGAAAGGAAAATCTGGTCCGCAACGGGGAAGAAGATTTTCTATGGGGATGACGATGATTTTGAGGTAAATCTTTAAAGTTTTTGTGTTGTAAATTTGTTCAAGAACCTTCAAGATTTCATATGTTAGCGGCACTGCTTTGAAGTAGGTTCTACAGTTTCAAGGCTAAGGTCCTCGTATTTCAAATTAAGATTTTATAGCCTAAATGGAGCTCTGAATCTTTCTTAATTTGGCTTTCTAATGGAAGTACCCACATGAAAATTGATACCTTTTGACATAGAATTCGATTTTCGTCCTTGTTTGTAGAACTTGAACTGGCTTGGCTTTACGAAAAAGAATCACGTTGATATATGTCCGTCATCACAACTCATATTAATATTGGTGTTGAATACTAGAGTCGTTAGAAGTAACAGGGTCTCAATGTGTAAGTGGTAACTATTCAAGTGTGACTATTCAGTTTTAAAATCTCCTGAATATGCTCCTGATTAATAATATTTTATTGAGGTTGCTGTATGGTAGCTGGAAAGAGCAAAGACTTGAAAATCTATTTGAGAAATACACGGGTAGATTAAAATTTCATAATCATCCTGGCTGAACTTTGGGTCTGTTGAACTTGTGTTTCATCTTACAGGTGCGATCCGGTGAAGAAGATATGTCTGACGAGGAGGAAAATGAAGCTAAAAAACTGCAGGAGGAAAGAGCAAAATCTATGACAGCTGAGGACTTTGGCTTAATGATGGATGATGATGTAAGTGATGGGTAACTCTTCCAAGTTCTAACAACACGTCTACTACTAAACTTTAATTCTTTCATTCATATCTAATCTCCGACTGATTATTACTGTTTTAGCGTCTGATGTGCCTTTCAACTGTACCAAATAATCTAAAGCTATTAATTATTTGTTCTATCGATTGTAGAGAACAATTCTGACCACTGAATTCTGTTTTTAAACTATTTCTTTCTTCTTCATGTAATTACAATAGGAAATGTTGGGCAAAAGCAGAGCAAAATCTTTAGCAGATAAAGAGGCTGTAGGTGATGATGTAGCAATGTATGAGGAAGTGAAGAAGGATTTAGATGCAATGTCAAAGGATGAGCAGATGGATGCTGTGTATAGGTAATCTCTTTTCACGCAGCTGTGCATTGCGTGGATCTTGATCAATTTGTTTTGAATAAGCACTATTGTGTTGCTTTATGGATTCTGTGTAGGTAGTCATTTGTATTTTTTGTTCTTATGTATGCTTATAATTTTAACCTTTTACTATATGTGAAATGGGTTTGTGCGTTTTTTTATTCTTAGTTACATTTCTTTGAAGTATTCTTATGTCCTTTAACTACATGTCGTGTGCGGCTCTTAGAGTCGTTTTTATCTATATTTTGACTATTTGAATAATACGTCAACACGAGTATGTTGCTGCTTATTTTTAAGGTGTTAATGCTGGCTCTCTAATGTGAATACTGAGTAGGTATTGGATATGTCTTTGTTGTCTGAATTTTGTACACTAATCCAATGGGGAAGGTCTTATATTTGACAAGATTGTAAAACGTGAGAACTCGCAAAGTTACATGTTGTACAATAGGTGTTCCGAGCTTTGTGGTCCGTTGATGTAGTGGTGACAGTAAATGCTACTGCAAATGCTATTATTGGAGAGGTGTGATGGAATAAAAGTACAAAAATGACGTGATGAACAATTTATGCAGTTTTGATGTTTCCTAAAATGTTCTGTGAGAAATTGTTAAAAAAGTTTATGGTATCAAACATTCAAACATATTGAATTCTTCGAGTAATTGGACTTGGTTTCTATGGTTGAATTGTGTGTCAAGTGTGTTAAATAGTTCTATATAAGTTTTTTAGTCACTTTTGGTGCTTTTATTCATGTTAACCTTTTTGCATTGAGATGTGATTTGATTCACGCGTTCTCATTCTGGCTCTTTCTTTTGCATTTCCTGACTTTTGTTTATGTGCTTCACGTTTTAGATCTGCTCCAGAGTTGGCTGGCCTGCTTGCTGAGCTGAATGATGCATTTAATAACCTTGAGACCCAAGTTAATCCTCTCCTTGCTAAGGTATGTATTTCCCTCTTCCGTAGTGTGATTTTCTCTTTGTTTAACATCTTTGTTACTTGTGGTACCAGACCCGCCTCTGTATCCTTGTATTTTGGTATTGAACTATTGATCTCCTTTTAAGTTTTAAGTGGTGAATCAAGGATGGCAACATGTGCTGTTCTTGATGGAAAATGACAGTTCTGTCCCTTTCGCTCTAAGATTCTGACTTGGTACCTAATTCATGAATCGTGGATATTGATAATATGTGTGTGGACTAATCTTTTCCTTGATTAGAATGTGGACCTTTCATTTGAAGCTGTAATCATATTTGACGATGATGATGTACTTAGATACTTGTTATTTT
Source organism: Silene uniflora (assembly GCA_018983105.1). NCBI lineage: Eukaryota > Viridiplantae > Streptophyta > Magnoliopsida > Caryophyllales > Caryophyllaceae > Silene > Silene uniflora. The sequence continues at coordinate 5,385 of JAGPOY010001769.1, forward strand.
CTGAAGGTTCAAAAAGTCGAGAATGCTAAGAAAGAAGGAAAGAACTATTTTGAGGTGAAACAGATCTTGTTGCATGCCTATTCCCAGGCTATTGTCTTCTATCTTCTTCTCAAATCGGAAGGGCAACCAGTTCGTGATCACCCAGTTATAGCCCGTATTGTGGAGATAAAGAGCTTATTAGAAAAGGTAAACGGCATGGTGAATGTGTTTTGTGTTTCATAGAGATGGCCATGGGCAAGTGGACCCCTGGCCTTGGAAATCGGGCTTGACCGGGATGACACACATAAAAATTATGTTTTCTTTCCCGGGATTGTTAGGCCATGGGAAAAAATGACCATGACCCATCCTGCTATGGGAGCCAGGTTGGTTAATGGTGGGCCACTGGGGCAGGCTTGGACCAACCCAGTGGTCTACTCTAAGTTTTCCTATTCCATACCAAGTTTGTCAGAAATCTGACACTCCATTTTGCTTCCCGTTTTTCTACCATGACATCTAATTTTTACACTTTGTTCCTTACAAAGCCCATGATCTAGTCAGGAGGCAAGTTATTTTCTGTTTCTGTCTTATAAGTTGCTCTCGATGGTTGTGGACTGTTGATGTACCATGATATTCTAGTTTACATATATTTTCTAGAATTCCGTCTTCATTATTCTGATTAGTGCTAATGTTTGTTTCCGATGCTCATTGTAGATGAAGGAGCTTGATCAGTTTATCCCAGATGGACTTGAGGATGTATTAAATGAAAAGTGTGATGCCACAGCTGCCGAAAGGCCTGTTGCTAAGCACCCTCCATTCTCATTCGATCCTGCTGAACTTAATGAGCTGATAGGGGGGTCAGTTGCGAAAAAAGATGCATCTCAGGTTTATTATTGTTCCTCAAGTTTTGTCCTTCTCACTTTCCTTTGTTGTGTTCATTCCCCTAAGCTTTATGCTGTACTTGTGGTTCCAGGAAACAACTGCATCACTTAAAATGCAGCTTTCAAAGGGCAATGAGAAAAAACGTAAACTTCAGGTGATCCAGGAATATGCTCTCTATTGCATGTACCACATGTTATTGTTGCTAGGCACTATCATAGTTTCTTATTGCTAGTCAGGGGAAATGACGTGAACTTTCGTGTGGCAGGACAACCCAGTCAGCTCCGAGAGTATAAAGATGTTGCAACATAGGGCGGCACTTGAAGAAAAATTGAGGCAAAAGACTGTATCGGGATTTGTTACATCCACGACAGATAAAAGCAAGAAAAAACTACGGAGAACAGTTACAGGGTATTCTTGGTTTAACGTTTATTTGTATATATATACATATATTGTCTGATGAAGGTCACATAATTTTGATGTTTAAACTTAAACAGAAAGCTTGAGACAACCTATGACTTTGATGATGATGTCATGCAAATGGAGGGAGCCACTCACGACAATGGGACTCTTTCTCGCAAACTTTCAAGGATCATTCCTGCTAAAAAAAAGAAAGTAATGATCACGTTCAGCTATTTTTTCTCTTCTTTGTTTCTATCACCCTCAAGTCTACATCTTATGATTCACAATGATGCATCTTGTGTTGTAGATGTACTTTGGTGCTGCAATAGTTCAAGTAGATTTTGATTTATTTGTGTCTTAGAAAGTATGTTCATGTCATATATGTGATCTTGTATAATACTCCGTATTAGTTTCCCATGTCTACCTTCAATATGCAACCTTTGTAGAAGTGGGGCCACTTTGACACTGCAGTAGTTTGAGTAGATACTGGTGAAAGCATGTTCATTTCATTTATGCGGCCATGAAAATTATTTGCCTGCCATGCCCACGTCCAATATGCAACATTTGTAGAAGTTGGATCATTTTGGCACTGCAAAAGTTGGAGTAGATATTGGTAATCTGTCTGTCTCGGAAAGTAAGTGCGCTCATGCCTTTTATGTGGCCATGCACTGGCCTGATATATCTACCTTCAATATCCAAACCTTTGTAGAAGTGGGATTACATCATGTCTTTTGGTCATATAAATCCTGCAACGTTAATGTGTTTGCTAATATGTACTAATAGAGATTTTGGTGTTTTTTGTTATACTGAATTGGAGGACTCATTCATGGTAATCTACAAGAGTTCACCTTCTGTTCTAGCAGTTTGCTTATAGTCTTGACTTTTGATTCCATTCTGGCTAGTACAAATCAAGATTTTGAATTTGCAACTGCGTTCATACAATGCCTCTTAAACTTTTTTTGTAAAAGTGTAAAACATGGCTTTTGGAAGAGGTGTTGTCTGTGACTTCGTTACTTATCTGAGCTTTTACAAACCGAAAACAACTTCACTAAACCTAAGCAAAATGGATAAAAAATGTTGTGCATCTGCCCAAGTTCTTATAGTCTAGTGGTAATATCATCTCAAAACTGAGTCGTATTCACTATTTCAAACTACCCAATCATCCTCTTCATAAAAACCTAAAAAAAGATGGGTTCAGAGCAATTGGATTTTGAAGGGAGGGAGTACTAGTTACGGAAACAACATGTGGGTAGGTTTTTAATATAACAGGTTGGTCTCACACTATATTAGGATGATATTGTCTTTCTTGGGACTGATTGGTGTTCCTGTGGTTTCTGAAAGGGTGTTTCTGGTGATGATGACTTGCCTGAAAGAGACGATCTTGGGCAAAGAAGATGGAAACATGAGCTTCGCGTTTTGTCTAGAGCTGGAATCAATTCTAATGATGATGGTGTTCAGCTTGAAAATGAGCCTGAGAGTTTTAGTGATGGCGGAGACGATCAGGATGGAGCTGAAGTTGATGGGTTACCCGATTTATATACTTCAACTAAACGTCAGCGAGACCTTAAACTTAAAATGAAGGCAGAGAAATATTCCAGGTAAGTTGTCTAAATATTTTTTTAGTTATTTTTTCCTCGTTCCTTCCTAATTCTACCACTGCGATGAATTCGTTGTAAGAATGTTTTATACAAGTATCACTGTAAAACAACCTTCTAATTAACCTATATCCCCCTACAAAGAATGTTTGTACGGACTACGGAGTAGTAATTATGCTAACTTATGGTATGGATAGTGTCTTTAACATATGGTTTTACACGTAAAACTGTTTTACATAAGACTTTCTGCTGATTTTTAGAGGTCATTGGTTACCTATTAACATTAACCAGCTCATAAATTAAACCTTCATACCATAACGTCTTTCTGAGAGTGAGGGCTGATCAATAAAGGAAAAAGTGTATTGTAGGTACTACGTATTACCCCCGAGTGTTTTGGGTTTTCAAAGTTGCCTTTTTGAAAATCTGAGTCATACCTCTGAATTTAGTCTATACCACAGCCTTATCGATTGTCATCGCGAACTTAGTTCGCTAATTGAGCCATTATCCACCCATTCAGCCAATCACTTACCCATTAACCAGCCTATCTATTAATCTACCTATAGTCCGCCCAATTATCCATTAAACCGCTCGATTACCTATTAACATTCCCAAACAATTCATGAAACCTTCATCATCACGTCATGCTTCATGGAGGAGGTATTAATGGTAGTTTGTGGTTGGTTAAAGGTGGTTTGTTATTTGTATTCATAAAAAAGGTGATATGATGTGAATGAGTGAGACTTGAGGTTAAAGAGGGTTGTCGGAATAGGTAGAGAATTGACGGAGAGTTGAAGGGGGTCATTATAGAGACTAATTATGAAAGTTAGGTGTACACCATGGAATATCAAAAAGGTAGGGGTACTTGAAAAATCTAAAAACTCGGGGGTAGAACGTAGAATTTCTGGAGGAATTTTTTTTTTTGGGTTTTTTCATGGGCATAATCCATCCTATACCGTCTCTTCTCATATTAATCTATCTTAACGTTTAACTGAGAATAATCTCGTCTTTCACCTCATTTAACTTCGTATTAGACCAACTCTATTTTTGACCATTTTTGACCTGTTAATACCTGTTTCTAAACAGGTGACCCATTATTCATTTTTTTTCCTTTTTAATCTTTATTTCTTCAATAATTATAATTATCAATTCTAAATCTTCTTCATTTCTTCAATTTTCATTTATTCTTCTCCAACCATCACCGCCACCCCCACGCAGCCACCACAACACCACCAACAACCTTTTACCAAACAAACAATAAAAAACCTTATTTTTTTTTCCAATTCAACATTTACCCAATTCAATTCTTGTCACACTTACCCCACACGTCACTGAGTTTGTTGTAGATTTGGTCGGAGGAGAAGGGGAGGAAGAAGAAAGGCGGTGGACTGGTGACGGCGTGGCAGCAATTGGATCTGGGAAGATGAGGGGAGCGGGATTTCCACAACCACCACTCAAATCGAAAAAGAAGAGAGAAAGGAGGGAGTAAGGCCGCCGTTTATCTGTTCGTCAGATGAGTTGGTGACGAGGAAGTAGACGGCAGCGGCGCTGTCGTGTAGAGGGAGTGTGCGGTTGATGTTGTTGTCGGTGGTGGGTGTTGTGGGTGGTTGGGTGTTGTTGGTGGTAGGTGTTGTAGTCGGTGGTGGGAGTGTGTGGTGGCTGTTGTAGTCAGTGGTTGTGGAGTGGTGGTGGAGTTGGAGAAGAAGAAATAAAAATGGAGTTAGTGATTTTGTTTTATGAATAAAATAAAGGGAGATAAAAGGTTAATTAGCAAGGGAAACGATTCTCTAGGTAGCCCTTCCATTGGTTTGCTACAAGTTAAATGACGTCAAACATGAGATTATTCCCAGTTAAACACGAGAATAGATTAATATGAGGAGGGTCAAGACAGAATATTCTTATGACAATACAACCCAAGTTTTTTTTTGTGTTTCTACTATTATAACTATTTCCGTTGAAAATTTCAAGTATATATATATTCTTCTTATTTAGATAGGAAAAAGAAAATAATTGTCGTAAATATGTGAAAGTGCTTGGAGAGGCAACAAGATGCCATCAGCTTGGAGGAGAAGCACTCTTGTCCCTTTGTATAAGAATAAAGGTGATGTCCAAGAGTGTTCCAATTATCGGGGGATTAAACTTATGAGTCATACGATGAAATTATGGGAGCGGTTAATCGAGTAGAGGCTTAGGAAATGTGTGGACATCTCGGAGAACCAGTGCCTGGGAGATCGACTATGGATGCAATTTTTATCCTGAGACAGTTGATGGAACACCATCGGGATAGGAAGAAAGACCTGCATAGGGTATTTATCGACTTGGAGAAGGCATATGATAGGGTACCAAGAGAAGTACTTTGGTGGGCTTTGGCGAGCAAGGGTGTGTCGAGAAAATATATTGACCTCATAAAGGACATGTATGAGGGGGCTAGTGCAAGTGTTCGCACTAATGTTAGTCCTTTTCTCTTTGCCATAGTTATGGATGAGTTGACAAGGGATATTCAGGACGATATCCCTTGGTGTATGATGTTTGCGGATGACATTGTGTTGATTGATGAGACGAAAGAGGGGGTTGAGAGAAAGTTGGAATTGTGGAGGCATACTTTGGAGACTCGTGGGTTTAGGCTTAGTAGGAGTAAGACCGAGTATGTGAGGTGTCACTTTGGGGGGCCGAGCTCGACAGAGGTGGGAAGTATTATGTTCGATGGAAATGTTGTTGAGGGGTCGGATTCCTATAGATATCTTGGATCTATTATCCAAAAAGATGGGGAGTTAGACGGAGATGTGGCTCACAGAATTAAAGCGGGATGGATGAAATGGAAAAGTGCCACAGGGTTTTTGTGCGATAAGGATATGCCCCAAAGATTAAAGGGAAAATTTTATCGCACGACGATCAGGCCTGCCTTACTTTACGGCTCGGAGTGTTGGGCTCTGAAACATTGCCACATTCAAAAGATGAGTGTGGCGGAGATGCGTATGTTGAGGTGGATGTGCGCCCATACAAGGAAAGATCGGTTAAGGAATGAGGTGATTAGGGAGAAGGTAAAAGTGGCGCCAATAGAGGATAAGATGATGGAAAACCGATTAAGATGGTTTGGCCATGTGAGAAGGAGACCTATGGACGCACCGGTTAGGAGGTCACAATGGATGAGAGTGATAGAGTATGATATGAGATCTCTCGGGATTCATGAGGGGATGGTGATGGAGAGGGCACAATGGAGGGAAAGGATTCATGTGTATTTTTAGTATTGGATGTTTTATTTAATGTTTTTTAAAAAAAAAAAAAAAACCTTTTTGTTCTTTTCGGATTTATTACATTCTTTTTACCAACAACCTTCCTATCTCAAGTTTTCGCTTTGATTTCAAAATCGTTTTAATCTTTATTCTCAATTTATTTTTTTAAGCTCTTCTCTAAAAGTTTCCCTCTTATGTATTATATTTCACTCCACTTTTGTTTTTTTGTTCTTTTTTTTATATTTTCGCTTTTTGAGGTTACCCATGGCGATTCCAAAGGATGATTCATGTCAGCGGACCCCAAATTATTTTGGGAATAAGGCTCTGATGTTGTTGATGTTGTTGTTGTTGTTGAAATATGTGAAAGTGCTACATTGTTTATTTTTCTCTTTTTGATGTACATTTTTTTTTAGAATGATAATTTGACCTGTTTTCTCTAGGAACCGTCAAGATGTATCTGAAGCCGATATTACAGTAGACGGAAAACGTGTTATCAGCGCGCCGGTGAGTAGGAGCTCAGTAGTCAGTAGTTCAGTACCTGCCAACGTGAGAACGGTAATATTGAAACAAATCATTGTGTTAATCTCTCTTGATATTTCTTTTCAGATGGAGAAAAACAGAGGACTTACTCGCAATAGAAAGAAGCAGAATCCAAGGGTGAAGCAAAGGGTACCTACCTATCTTTACTACTATCATCATTTCTTCCGTCTTGAAATTCATCTGCTATTTATATGACATCTATTTAGGAGGAAAGATATTGAGAATAAATGGGACACAAAAATGGGACAAAAAATCCTTATATATATATTTTAATTATATTATTATTACAACGAATACATAAATTAATCGTGTTTAGCTTATAGATGCCCAAAATTCACAAAGAAACTAGTTGAATGTCCCGGGATACCTAATACTACATGTATCAACCCCTGCCTCTTTTACTGATTTACCTTCTTCGAAAATGTGCAGTCGAAGTACGACAAGGCTAAGAAAAGACGTCAAGGGCAGGTACAAGAGATGAGGAAGTCTACAGGTCCTTATGGTGGGGAGTCAACTGGTATCAATCATCGTGTCAGTAAGAGTATCAAATTGAAGTGATGATCAACTTCTGCTTATTTGTGTTCACTTAAATTTTGAGCTTACTCTTATGGGAGTCCCTGTTATTTTTTTGAGACGATAATTTAAATGTATTTTGTTGTGAATTACAGTAGGATGCATTCTCGTTTAGTTGTACCATAAATTTACTACGGAGTATTACTTTATATAGCGAGGGAGCAGGTTTGCATGTCTTCATTTTTTTTCCTTTCCATGGACCAATACCACAATAGGGTTCTGTATTTTTTGGACTGTAACTGATTGAATTACGAAAAACTTAATGAACATTATACAGAATTTCTATACCATTATTTAAAAAAAAAATGATCTCTCATATTTTAATAAATGATTATTTTTATTAAATCAGTATGATTTTAGACAAGAAAACATGATGAAGCAAATCCTCCATAAACACAAATTTTCATTTGTGACGGACAAAATCAGTCACAAGCTTGTGACGTGAGACGGGCAAGTGGGAGAAGGGTGTGAGGGGTTACAAGCTTGTGACCGTCACAAGCAAGACGGACTATTTAAAGGTGGCTGTTGAAATAAACTTTGGGTATAAGGCTATTAATTTGGAATTTGGATCTTTCAACTACAGAGTAAGGATGATTTTTTTTACATAATATCAAAAGTCTGATAATGACCATGATTCATAAATTTTTTTGGATGAATTTACAAAATCTCATATAAGTCAAAATATGTGGAAATTTATGCATTATCCATTTTACGAAATTGAGAATAGCGTTATCACCCATAAAGGCTACTCCCTCCGTTCCAGTCATATGTTTACACTTCATTTATTTCTCCCTCACAAAATAAAGCAAGTGTAAACATCTCACCGGAACAGAGGGAATATATCTTAGGGGTGAGCATTCGGTCTGGTTATCTTAGATCGAAATTGACCAAAAATTATGATTTATCACTAACACAATGTACATTAACTAAATTAAACGTCACCGAATCAAATATAATAAATAATCAAACTATAATTTTAGATAAATAAGTATTAATATTGGCTTCACAATGTGCTCTGAAAACAAGTTACTCAATTACTTCATAAAATTATAATCATATAAATATTAGTTTTGAAAAACATCAAGCTTGGTCTAAATCGAAATTCCTGATGGAAGACCAAAAATTCAAAAATGAGGATGGAGGACCGGGCATAAAAAATTCCGGTCAAATTTCAAGGGAGCTGCTTTTTATCGCCCGAGTTTTACTTTGTGTCGCCCGAATTTAACATTGACTTTCCAATTCTAGCATTATTTATCTCATCTTTGACTTTCTTAATCTATCTCCTCCTTTTATTAGCCTCCAAACTTAATAACTAATTAAGTAATTAACTTTTGTACTTACTTCTTTAACTAATTAAGTAATCTCCTATTATGAACACAAAAATTCACAAGCGATAAACGTGGCAAATTAATCGATACGATCATACACTTCTTTAACTTTTGTACTTACTTAACAAATTTCTTATTTATACGATTGGAGTATAGAGGGCGTACAATTATGCACTTTAGTTGAACTTTTGGACTGACTTGGTTGTCGGATCCGTAATACTCCGATGACCGGAGTGGTGATCATGCGTGTTAATTGTTCATTCGTGTTATTTAAAGTAAAAGGAACATACCACGGGAGTAATTTTGTAAGAGTGTTAATTGTATAGAGGTAATTTAGTAATTTACATGGACGATATTAGTAATTGACGGGCGACAAAAAAGAAAAAGTGAATTTCAATCCACACCAAATATTTCAACTCAATCATTTTTCTAGTCCGGAGTCCGGACCTAAAGTTGCTCACCCACCCGGATATACGGGCTATCCCCTCAGCAACATAATCCAAAATCGTAACCATCTTTGAAGTTTAGCGCTCAAAACATTCTCCAGTGAGGCGGTGACCACGAAAATGGAGAAAAGCCGAATACTAATAATCGGAGCAACCGGAAATCTAGGTTACCATATCGCAAATGCCAGCATTAATGCTTCACACCCTACATTTATTCTTGCTAGAGATTCCTCTTTTTCCGACACTTTTAAACGTCACAAACTCCATTCTCTTTCCGACGCTGGTGTTACTATTCTCAAGGTTTCGTCTTTCCCTTTTCTCTCTTCTACCCTTTTCATCATTTTTCCTGGGTTTTTCTGGGTACTTCTTCAATTTTTGTGGGTCCCACTTTTTACTTTTACCCCTCAATTTTTACTGTGTTGGGTAAAAACCGTACTGTGAAAATCAATTAGGTTTTTTTAATGGTTGTTTGATTTTGGGTGAAGGGTTCGCTGGACGATGAGAGTAGTTTAGTGGAAGCAGTGAAGAAAGTTGATGTGGTGATTTGTGCAATCCCAGCTAAGCATGCTCTTGATCAAATTATTTTGATTAGAGCCATCAAACTTGTTGGTTCAATCAAGGTTTGTCCCGATTATTTGTTTAACTTTGATTAAAATACGGCTCGGAAATAATAAATAATGTGAAACAAGTGTTTAATTTTGATGTTTTACTGCTGTTTTGTTTAATGGTTAGGGCACATGTATTTGTTGGAATCAAGGGAACATGAACCTTTGACTCTTTGAGAAGGAAAAAGTAGTTTTTTAATCAATTTTATAACACAATAATTAATTGCAAATTGAGAACTTGGGCAATTGTTAATGATTAAATGGCATATTAGCACAATTTACTAATTGGATTGGTATTAATTGTTAATTGTGATTGAGAATCTGGGCAATTGTTAATGATTATATGTCACATTGGCACAATTAACTAATTAAGTTGGTATTGGAGCTTGGGTGCTCCGAAGTCCGAATTGGTAACAACATGAGATGTCTGCTGTGTTGCTGAGAAATAAAATTTAGCTGCATGCCACATTAGCATCATCGCATTGCGTCTAAAGAAGCTTTTGATTAGAGTAGTAGCAATAGAAGGGAGGGGATTGAGCGCCATTACATTGTATGAGAAGTAAGTAGTACACTACTTGAATCCGTGTGTGTATAAAACATGGAAGGTAACTCTGCAATAGAGCGAGTGTATTAAAAGGTCTGTAACTCTGTAAGGGGGTTAAAATGTTTCCTGCCAAAGAAATCTTGCTGTGATTTTTGCAAGGGAGACATAATGACAGTTTTGATGGCTGATGATAGTATGTTGATTTGTAACTTCTGACTGTGTTACACTGTTATTTCTTGACTTCTTGCAGAAATTCATCCCTTCGGAGTTTGGATTAGATCCAGACAAGGTGCAGGTGTCTGGTATGGACTACGGCTTTTATGCAAGAAAATCTGAGATAAGGCGGATTGTTGAAGCTGAAGGCATTCCTCACACATACATTTGTTGCAATTTCTTCATGAGTTACTTACTTCCATCCTTAGTTCAACCTGGAATGAAAACTCCTCCTAGGGATAAAGTAACTATCTTTGGAGATGGAAACGTCAAAGGTCTATTGAAACGATATTTCATGTACTAGTAGTTTTTTGTTTCCATCTCCAGTTGGAAACTCCGTATTTTTAGACTTTCAGACATGATAAAATAAAGCAAACTGATCTGATTTTGGAGAGAAAACAGTCTCTCTGAGTAAACACAGTGGTAATGCTACTGAGGCAGTATGACCATGTTATCGAGGTTGATGAGAAGTAATTTTGCCTTTGTTTCTTCGCAGGGGTGTTTGTCAAGGAAATAGATGTTGCTGCCTTCACCATAAGTGCTGTGGACGACCCACGTACTTTAAATAAAGCCATGTATTTGAGACCGGCTGGAAATGTTTACTCCATGAACGAGCTGGTTGAAATTTGGGAGAGTAAGATCGGAAAACAATTGGATAAACTTTACGTTTCTGAAGAAGAGCTTCTTACCAGAATCAAAGGTATTTTCACTAGCTTGAAACTCCCTCATTACTTGATATAAAAGTCTTAACACTTCATTCATCTTCAATTAACTTTAATTGAGTTCGAAAATCTGTCCCATGATTGGACCCTATATTTCACTGACGTTTCAGGTTATCTCATATACCCGAGAGTGTCACTTGAACATTTAAAAAAACAAAAAGAAAAAACTTTTTGAAAGTTCATATAGTAGACGAGTTAGAGTGTCAGACCCTTCAACAGTTCAACATGCACCGGCCACCATTGTCAAATAGTTCAGCTTGATGTAGCTCTTAGGCATGGTTCTCCTTTATCAACGAAGCAGAGTAAATTATTTTAGGATTATTTCACAGGAATAATCCAACTTATTGCTCTCCAACCTGTATTAATCCATCCTATTTATAATCCCCCATTAATCCAACCTACCCAACAACCTTCCCATTTTACACTTTGTTGAAGGGCTACCTGCTCAACAGGTAAACCCATTTTTTACTCCCCTTTATACAACTTTTCAACCTCGTCAACCACACCCAACCAAACCCC
>JAGPOY010001771.1:3870-20188 GCA_018983105.1 Silene uniflora
ACGAATCTTTGGGCAACGATCTCATAATAGATCGTGAAGAGGAGCATTGGAGCTAAATTGGAATCTCTTACGAAGACTAACGTTGGAAGGTGACCAAGTTAGTATAAACCGATTTTCGTCGAATGTAAGGATTCTAATCACTCTTATGACACATTGCATGCATAAGATCTTTTATTTATGAGTATAAATTAGAACACAAATATGTGATATTTGTATGACTAGAAATTCGATTTCCAACAAAACGTTCCTCGGGTTAGATAGTGGCCACACAAAATATGAGGAGAAACGGAGGAAATTTGGGGGTGTTTGTATGCGATAAACCAGTATTCGTGGAACCTCGGATAATCGTGAAAAAGGGATTAATACTCGTTATTTGAAGCTGAAATCGAATAAGTAAATCCTAAAATGACCTCGAACACCTGATAGAAAAACCAGGTGAAAAAGAAACAGGATCCTGTACGACCTCCCGAACGGCTTAATTTGAAGTGATACACAGTTATCGAGATTCTAGGGTCCCCGAACGAAATTCTCCGAAAATCACAGAGAAAGTTTCTCGGGTTAGATAAAGCGGCCATTCAAATTTTGAGGAGAAACGGAGAACATTTGGGGGTGTCGGTATACGATACACAACCATTCGCGAAACCTCGGATAATCGTGAAAAAGGGGATTAATACTCGTTATTTGAGGCTGAAATCGAATAAATTAAATCTTGAAATGTCCTCGAACACCCGATAAAAAAACCTGGTGAAAAAGAAATAGGGTCCGGTACGACCTCCCGAACGGCTCAATTTGAAGTGTATAAATACACAGTTTTTCGAGATTGTAGGATCCCGGAACGAAATTCTCCAGAAATCACAGAGAAAGTTTCTCGGGTTAGATAAAGCGGCCAAACAAAATTTGGGGAGAAACGGAGGACATTTGGGGGTGCTGGTATGCGATAAACCAGCATTCGTGGAACCTCGGATAATCGTGAAAAAGAGATTAATACTCGTTATTTGACGCTGAAATCGAATAAGTTAAATCCCGAAATGACCTCGAACACCTGATAGAAAAACCAGGTGGAAAAGAAACAGGGTCCGGTACGACCTCCCGAACGGCTCAATTTGAAGTGTATAATACACAGTTTTTCGAAATTGCAGGGTCTCACGGAACGAAATTCTCCAGAAATCACAGAGAAAGTTTCTCGGGTTAGATAAAGCGGCCATACAAAATTAAGGGAGAAAAAGAGGACATTTGGGGGTGTCGGTATGCGATAAACCAGCATTTGTGGAACCTCGGATAATCGTGAAAAAGAGATTAATACTCGTTATTTGACGCTGAAATCGAATAAGTTAAATCCTGAAATGACCTCGAACACATAATAGAAAATCAGGTGAAAAAGAAACATTGTCCGGTACGACCTCCCGAACGGCTCTATTTGAAGTGTATAATACACAATTTTTCGAGATTGTAGGGTCCCGAAACGAAATTCTCTGAAAATCACAGAGAAAGTTTCGCGTGTTAGATAAAGCGGCCATACAAAATTTGAGAAGAAACGGAGGACATTTGGGGGTGTCGGTATGCGATAAACCAGAATTCGTGGAACCTCGATAATCGTGAAAAAGGGATTAATACTCGTTATTTGACACTGAAATCTAATAAGTTGAATCCCGAAATGACCTCGAACACCTGATAGAAAAACCAGGTGAAAAAGAAACAGGGTCCGGTTCGACCTCCCGAACGGCTCAATTTGAAGTGTATAATACACAAATTTTCGAGATTGTAGGGTCCCGAAACGAAATTCTCCGAAAATCACAGAGAAAGTTTCTCGTGTTTGATAAAGCGGCCATACAAAATTTGAGAAGAAACGGAGGACATTTGGTGGTGTCGGTATGCGAAAAACCAGCATTCGTGGAACCTCGGATAATCGTGAAAAAGGGATTAATACTCGTTATTTGGCGCTGAAATCGAATAAGTTAAATCCTGAAATGACCTCGAACACCTGATAGAGAACCAGGTGAAAAAGAAACATTGTCCGGTACGACCTCCCGAACGGCTCAATTTGAAGTGTATAATACACAGTTTTTCGAGATTGTAGGGTCCCGAAACGAAATTCTCCGAAAATCACAGAGAAAGTTTCTCGTGTTAGATAAAGCGGCCATACAGAATTTGAGAAGAAACGGAGGACATTTGGGGGTGTCGGTATACGATAAACCAGTATTCGTGGAACCTCGGATAATCGTGAAAAAGGTATTAATACTCGTTATTTGACGCTGAAATCTAATAAGTTGAATCCCGAAATGACCTCGAACAAAAAAACCAGGTGAAAAAAAAACAGGGTCCGGTACGACCCTCACGAACGCCTCAATTTGAAATGTATAATAAACAGTTTTTCGTGATTGTAGGGTCCCGAAACAAAATTCTCCGGATATCACAGAGAAAGTTTCTCGGGTTAGATAAAGCGGTCATACAAAATTTGAGGAGAAACGGAGGACATTTGAGGGTGTCGGTATGCGATAAACCACCATTCGTGTAACCTCGGATAATCGTGAAAAAGGGATTAATAGTCGTTATTTGACGCTGAAATCGAATAAGTTAAATCTCGAAATGACCTCGAACACCTGATAGAAAAAACAAGTGAAAAAGAAATAGGGTACGGTACGATCTCCGGAACGGCTCAATTTGAAATGTATAATACACAGTTTTTCGTGGTTGGAGGGTCCCGAAACAAAATTCTCCTGAAATAACAGAGAAAGTTTTTCGGGTTAGATAAAGCGGCCATACAAAATTTGGGGAGAAACAGAGGACATTTGGGGGTGTCGGTATGCGATAAACCATCATTCGAGGAACCTCGAATAATCGTGAAAAAGAGATTAATACAAGTTATTTGAGATTGAAATCGAATAAGTTAAATCCTGAAATGACCTCGAACACGTGATAGAAAAACCAGGTGAAAAAGAAACAGGGTCCGGTACGACCTCCCGAATGGCTCAATTTGAAGTATATAATACATTGTTTTTCGAGATTGCAGGGTCCCGGAACGAAATTCTCCGGAAATCACAGAGAAAGTTTCTCGGGTTAGATAAAGCGGTCATAAAAAATTTGGGGAGAAACGGAGGACATTTGGGGTTGTCGGTATGCGATAAACCAGTATTCGTGGAACCTCGGATAATCGTGAAAAAGAGATTAATACTCGTTATTTGAGATTGAAATTGAATACGTTAAATCCTGAAATGACCTCGAACACCTGATAGAAAAACAAGGTGAAAAAGAAACAGGGTCCGGTACGACCTCTCGAACGGCTCAATTTGAAGTGTATAATACACAGTTTTTCGAGATTGCATGGTCCCGAAACGAAATTCTCCGGAAATCACAGAGAAAGGTTCTCGGGTTAGACAAAGCGGCCATACAAAATTTGAAAAGAAACGGAGGACATTTGGGGGTGACGGTATGCGATAAACCAGCATTCGTGGAGCCTCGGATAATCGTGAAAAAGGGATTAATACTCGTTATTTAAGATTGAAATCGAATAAGTTAAATCCTGAAATGACCTCGAACACCTGATAGAAAAACCAGGTATTTGAAGTGTATAATACACAGTTTTTCGAGATTGCAGGGTTCCCGGAACGAAATTCTCCAGAAATCACAGAGAAATTTTCTCGGGTTAGATAAAGAGGCCATACAAAAATTTGGGGAGAAGCGGAAGACATTTAGGGTTGTCGGTATGCGATAAACCAGTATTCGTGGAACCTTGGATAATCGAGAAAAAGAGATTAATACTCGTTATTTGAGATTGAAATCGAATAAGTTAAATCCTGAAATGACCTCGAGCACCTGATAGAAAAACCAGGTGAAAAAGAAACAGGGTCCTGTACGACCTCCCGATCGGCTCAATTTGATGTGTATAATACACAGTTATCGAGATTCTAGGGTCCCAGAACGAAATTCTCCGAAAATCACAGAGAGTTTCTCAGCTTAGATAAAGCAGCCATTCAAATTTTAAGGAGAAACGGAAAACATTTAGGGGTGTCGGTATACGATAAAAACAACCATTCGCGAAACCTCGGATAATCTCGTTATTTGAGGCTGAAATCAAATAAATTAAATCTTGAAATGACCTCGAACATCCGATAGGAAAACCTGGTGAAAAAGAAATAGGGTCCGGTACGACCTCCCGAACGGCTCAATTTGAAATGTATATTACACAGTTTTTCGTGATTGTAGGGTCCTGAAACAAAATTCTCCGGAAATCACAGAGAAAGTTTATCAGGTTAGATAAAGCGGCCATACAAAACTTGGAGAGAAACGGAGGACATTTGGGGTTGTCGGTATGCGATAAAACCAATATTCGTGGAACCTCGGATAATCGTGAAAAAGAGATTAATACTCGTTATTTGAGATTGAAATTGTATAAGTTAAATTCTGAAATGACCTCGACCACGTGATAAAAAAACCAGGTGAAAAAGAAACAGGGTACGGTACAACCTCCCGAACGGCTCAATTTGAAGTGTATAATACACAGTTATGGAGATTCTAGGGTCCCGGAACGAAATTCTTCGAAAATCACAGAGAAAGTTTCGCGGCTTAGATAAAGCGGCCATTCAAATTTTGAGGAGAAACGGAGAACATTTGGGGTGTCGGTATACAATAAACAACCATTCGCGAAACATTGGATAATCGTGAAAAAGGGTATTAATACTCATTATTTGAGGCTGAAATCGAATAAATTAAATCTTGAAATGACCTCGAACATCCGATAGAAAAACCTGGTGAAAAAGAAATAGGGTCTGATGCGTGCATTTCATATAGACCTTTTAGGCCTTTTTAGCACGCATTTCTATGCCTATTTTGTAGTATTTTACTATAAATATCCCCGAATAGTCTACTTCGGTTTGTTTTGTATTTATTTGCAGATACGAACCGGAATGACGGGAAACCAGCCTAATATGGTCCTCTAAGCAAGCATTTGAGAGTTGGAACGGAAACTAGCTGCCTCGGGAAGTGTGAAGATAGCTCAAAAGGGTGAAAGAACGAGAATAATACTCTAGAGCCTTCGATCGAGTACTTTGGATGCTCGATCGACCACTTTCTATTACCCAAGACCTCGGTCGAGTAGCATTTTGCTCGATCGAGCACTTTCCAAGATAAGATTAATCGATCGACCAGTTTTTCCTGGAGAAAGGGTTATCACTGTTGGGCCGCGTGAACTACTATGTTGAGTATTGAGCGCAAGATATTTTTATTCCTTATGTTATATAGAACGAGAGACTAGAATTTTTACTCACTTCTCTCTTTACCTAGAACTTTTCTACTGTTACTTTACCTTCGACAACTTTTGGATCGAAACTCTATGCTTTTCCATTCTACTCTTCCCTTGTAATTCGGTATTATCATTCTACTTTCAATTTAATTCGTTAATTATTGTTTCCATTATTTCTTTGATGATTGTTATTGTTCTTCCCTCCGTTATGCGTAGCTAAATTAATTGCTAGGATTTAGGGGAGCCATGGCAAAGTTAGGACAGATTGATTAGTATATTTTTGTTTAGATCCGTATTTTCTGTTGCAATTTAATTGTCTTTTAATTGTTTGAGTCGACGCATTCAATTGACTGATTTTATATCCCCTTGACCTAGATCGAAAGATTGGAATAGGGCAGTTCTGTGACGTACATTAGGATTAATGCTAATTAGGGCGAAAGCTAAGTTAGTATTGTCTTAGGGCAATTAGCGGACCGAAAGGACCTTATCACTACCCACAGATTTGATTAGGATATGCATGATTTCAGTCCGACCCTTAAAGCCATTGTGAACCGACAATCCTAGTATTCTCTCTCTATTATTTTCTCTACTTTATTTCTCTTTCCTTCAAATCTCCGTAGTTTAGAACAAACAAACATAAATCCCCAATTTGGTTACTGAGACGGACTTAGTTAGCTATAGGATTCCTATCTCCCGGTGGATTCGATACCCGACTGCCTTTACGACATTTATTTGAGACCAGTTGGTTTTTGATACGTGCATTTTATATAGACTTTTACAGTCCCTTTTGGCACGTATTTCTGTATTTATAAGTGGTGTTATATCGCTTTATGCCCCGAATAGACTACTTTGTGTTTGTATTGCTATCTTGCAGGTATAAGTGGGAATGTAGCCAAAACCAAGCTTTTCTGGCCTGAAAGATGCATTTTAAGAGATGGACGCACAAAAAGGGGATACTCGAGCATGGAACCTGACATCGACCAAGTATAGAACCAAGTCGACAAGGACCAAGTAGACTGGACGAGCAGAAAAGTCTCGGTCGAGCTGTCCTGTGCTCGATCGAGAGGACTTGAAGAGTAGAAGATCTCAATCGAACTGTCCTGTGTTCGATCGAGGAAGCTGCAAGGAGAAGGTCTCGTACGAGAAGCCTCACTCTTCGTTCGAGTAGACCGCTGAAAATTATACCTCGATCGAGAACCTTAAGTACTCGATCGAGAGGTTATTATGGTTAGCTACGTTAGGAAAGTCCATAGTTTAATAAAAGACGTGCATGTATTGCTATAAAAGCACGTCAAAACACGGACACAAAAACATCTCTTTTACCATCTGTTTTTACCGTTCTTTTAATCTTTCAATAATATCTTTTCTCTCTTTCCCTTTACGATTTACGTTCAACTCGGAAGCTGGAACCCTACGTTCTTCAAGCCGGATCGCACGAGATCGTATCATCCTTTCCTTTAATTTATTTTACTCGTATTATGTTGTTTAGCATGTCTTCTTTAATTATTATCGTTAATAGTTTTAGTATGCGTAGCTAAATCTCTAGTATGCGAGGATGAGGGAAACCGTGTTGATGCATGCTTGGGTTTAACGTGCTAGGACAGTTTTTAGGTAGGAATTGCAGTCGAATAATTAAACCGTTGTTTTGGTTGAATGAGTGCACGCAGGAGACCTTACGCTTAGTTAACCCCCAACCTAGATCGAAAGATTGGAAGGGTAAGACTTGTTTAATTGTAATAAGTTAAATCTTATGAGGATGAAAGTTAAGTAAGATTGACCTTAGGACGACTTAAGATCGAAATATATAGTCGGGTTTAAGGACCGAAAGGTGACAACCCAGTCCTTCCTACCAATGAACTAACCGACCTAGTAACCCTAAATTGTTGACACACGGTGGACCGAATTCCTTCGCATGCTCCCTTCTCTTCTGATTTATATTTCATTAGTTTACGTTTTAGCTCTCTTTTAATCTTTAGTATTTAGATAACAATTCAAACCCCCAGTTTTGTGACCAACAGAAAAATCACATAAATAGAAATAGCCTCTCTGTGGGATCGACTCTATTTACCACTAGCTTCTGTTAGTAGTCTTTAAGTTTTATTTTTGGTACTAAACGACGGTATCAGTTTTACTTTTGATAGGGTTGCGACAGCCGCATCAAAATTTGGCGCCGTTGCCGGGGAGACGGTGTAATTTTATAGCTTTTATTAGTTTGTCTTTTGTCTCAAGGGATTTATTCCTTGAGACAGTTCTCATATTTTTGCTAGTATTTTAGTGTTTGCAAGTATTTATCCTTAAAGAGGACCGCTTGAACCTGTGTTTTTGTGACGATTCTACTAGCAGGATGCCTAACATTTCTAGTCATTCTGAGCCGAATGCCGATTCTCTACCTAAGGGATCTTCTTTACCTATAGCTGATGTGGGTACCTTTATGATACATCCGTCCTTCCTTGAATTGGTGGAGCGGAATTTATTTAGAGGGAAGGCGGGTGAGGATCCAGCTGGGCATGTGGAGTCGTTCGCTGACTATTGCTCCACAATTCCCATTGTAGCCGGTGTAACACAAGATGAGGTAAAGGAATTCCTTTTTCCTTTCTCTTTGGCTGATGACGCGAAGGATTGGTGGAGAGATTTGGATAAAAATGCTGATGGGGTGAAAGACCGAAGTTCGTTGGCTCTAGCGTTTATTAGACGATATTTTCCTCCTCAACGGACGAATGCGTTGCGTAATTAGATTACTAACTTCACTCAATCTACCACCGAAGATTTGAGTGAAGCATGGGCTCGATTTAAGAACTTGGTTCGTTCAGTTCCGCATCATGGATTTGAACAATTGTTTCTTTGTAATCAATTTTACAATGGTTTATCTTATGAGCAAAGGGATATTCTTGATGCTGCAGCGCAAGGTCGGTTTCAAGTTAATGTGCAAGATGATAAGGGGTGGCAACTTATTGAGAGTATGGCCATCTATACGGCCGAATATGGGAGTCCAAGAGGGGAGCAACGAAAGAGCGCTAGCGTCGAGAATTTGCAAGTGGTTGACGCGGGGAACTTGGTTGAAATGCACCAAGTTCATGCTATTGAGATTATATGTGGTAGATGCGGTGAAGAGGGCCATGATCCTATTTCATGTATGGCCGATAGGGAGAGAGTAGTCTTGGCTTATAAGAAGTTTAAGCAAGGAGGCTCCTTCTCCGAGATTTATGCCGACTTGACAGCCACTAGAGAAGAGATACCCGCTGAAGAAGGTCAAGTACTCATTACCCAAGCCGAGTACGACGATCTTAAAGCAACCATTCATGCGCAACAAATTGAGCAACAATCTAGTGCAGAAGTCCTCCGTAATTTGCTTGAAAGATGCGATTCTTTACTCCCGGACAAAGACCCATTTCATGCCATCAATCTGAGAAGTGGACGTACTTATGATGGACCCGAATACACACCGGAGAGCATAAATGTCGAGCTTACTGATGCCTCGACTGAAACTGAAGCTGATGCAGATGAACTACCTCGATCGAGCACCCCATTTGCTCGATCGAGTGAAGTTGCAGAGAATAGTTCTCGATCGACTACTATACTTGGTCGATCGAGTGAGGAACAAGAGGAAATTCCTCGATCGAACACTTCACTTGTTCGATCGAGGGATGCTGCTGAAGGGAATTTTCGATCAAGTGACTCACCTGTTCGATCG
Source organism: Silene uniflora (assembly GCA_018983105.1). Taxonomy (NCBI): domain Eukaryota; kingdom Viridiplantae; phylum Streptophyta; class Magnoliopsida; order Caryophyllales; family Caryophyllaceae; genus Silene; species Silene uniflora. The sequence continues at coordinate 12,801 of JAGPOY010001771.1, forward strand.
AGAATTATTGTTGAAGAAGTTGCTCGATCGAGTGAACCTCGGTCTCGATCGAGGAATGATGCTGAAGAGGGCTCTCGATCGAGTAACCTACTAGCTCGATTGAGAGGTATTGATGAGGAATTTGCTCGATCGAGTAGAACTCAGACTCGATCGAGCGAATTACAGCGTACAGAGGCTGATTTCGTACGCGATGGGGTACCCCCCCTGCTGCGGGGGTACCAAGAGCGGATAAAGGTAAAGAGAAAGTTGGGGATTCACTTCCGATGGTCAAAGTCCCTTATCCTGGTCGATTGCGCGATGCGAAGACGGAGAGACAATTCAGCAAATTTGTCGATATGGTCAAGAATTTTCAGGTATCTGTTCCTTTTGATGAGTTAATTACCCAAGTACCGCCTTACGCCAAATTTATGAAAGATATTATTACGCGTAAGAGGGCATTTGGGGAATTTGCTACTGTTGCTTTTATGGAAGAGTCTAGTAGCTTAATTCTGAGTAAGTCTCCCCCTAAATTGAAAGACCCTGGTAGTTTCTCTATTACCTGTACCATAGGAGATGTCGTGATAGATAAGGCTTTATGTGATCTTGGAGCTAGTGTTAGTGTCATGCCTTATGCTATTTGTCGTAAGCTTAATTTGGGTCACCTAAAAATGACCAATATTACCCTACAGTTGGCTGATAGATCTGTTAGGCGGCCTTTAGGTATCTTAGAAGACGTGCCTGTGAAAGTGGGCAAGTTTTTTATTCCAGTGGATTTTATTGTGTTAGATATTGCTGAGGATACACGTACCCAAATTATTTTGGGCAGACCGTTTTTATGTACAGCCGGGGCTATTATAGATGTCAAACTTGGGCGTTTGACTCTGACAGTAGGGGATGATGCAATTTCATTCAGTTTAGCAGAGACTTTGTCTGGACCAATGATAGAAGATACTTGTTATTCCGTTGATGTTATTGATGAGTCTTCTTATGAGGTTTGGTCGGATTCCCTGGTTAGGAATCCGTTACAGTCTTTGATGCTTTTGGATGAGTGTGCAGATTATTCCGATGACGATGACGCTGCATTGGAGTTGCTTGGAGCTTCTAAAGTTGAGTGGGAGTTTACAGATGCTGAGGGGGAACAGTTGGAACATTTGGTACCTACTTTATGTTCCGTTGAGGTAAAGGTTCCCGAGCGTAAGCCACTTCCTTCTCACCTTAAATATGCTTTTTTAGATGATACCGGGCAGTTTCCAGTCATCGTTAGTGCTAAATTGAATGACAGTCAGTTAACTGCTTTATTGACTATTCTTAAGAGAAACAAGAAAGCGATGGGATATTCATTGGATGACATTAAGGGCATCAGCCCTGATGTTTGTATGCATAGGATTGAGCTAGAAGAGGGTCACAAACCTTGCAGGCAGGGTCAGCGAAAGCCGAATCCGAAGATGGAGGAGGTTGTGATGACTGAGGTGATGAAACTACTCGATGCAGGTATTATTTATTCAGTTGGTCACTCTAAATGGGTAAGTCCAGTTCAGGTAGTGCCTAAAAAGGGAGGTACTACAGTTGTTAAAAATGAAAAGAATGAATTAATACCTACTAGACTAGTGACTGGGTGGCGGATGTGTATAGATTATCGGTAATTAAATGCCGCCACCAAGAAAGATCATTTCCCCCTTCCTTTCATTGATCAGATGATAGAGAGGTTATAGCTTCTCATGAGTTTTTCTGTTATTTGGATGGGTACTCCGGCTTCTTTCAGATCCCCATTCATCCGGATGATCAGGAAAAGACTACTTTTACTTGTCCTAAAGGTGTATTTGCTTATCGCAGGATGCCTTTTGGTTTGTGTAATGCCCCTGCCACCTTTCAAAGGTGTATGATGGGGATATTTTCTGAGTATATAGAGTCTATCATGGAAGTCTTTATGGACGATTTTAGTGTCTATGGGGATAATTTTGATCATTGTTTAGCTAACCTTGAGAAAGTTTTGCAGCGCTGTATCGAGGTTAATCTGGTGCTAAACTGGGAGAAGTGCCATTTTATGGTTAATGAGGGCGTAGTCCTTGGGCACTTGGTCTCCGAAAGGGGTATTGAGGTAGATAGAGCAAAAGTGAAAGTGATTCAGCAATTACCGCCTCCTGTCAATGTTAAGGGGGTTAGGAGTTTCCTTGGTCATGCTGGCTTTTACCGCCGGTTCATCAAGGACTTCTCAAAAATTGCTAAACCACTTACACAGTTGCTATTAAAGGATGCTCCTTTTGATTTTACTGACGATTGTCTTTCTGCTTTTAACACGTTGAAACAGGCTTTGGTCTCTACACCCATTATTCAGCCGCCTGACTGGACGTGGCCGTTTGAGATTATGTGCGATGCTAGTGATTATGCACTAGGAGCGGTGCTAGGCCAACGGAAAGACAAAGCTTTGAGTGCGATTTACTATGCGAGCCGAACTCTGGATGAGGCTCAAGTGAAATATGCTACCACTGAGAAGGAGCTTTTAGCTGTTGTTTATGCGCGTGATAAGTTTAGATCTTATTTACTGGGTTCTAAAGTTATTATTTTTACTGATCATGCAGCGCTGAAACACCTTTTGAGCAAGAAGGAAGCTAAGCCGCGATTGCTGAGATGGATACTCCTTTTGCAGGAGTTTGATTTAGAGATTAAAGATAAGAAAGGCGCAGAGAATGTTGTAGCTGATCACCTGTCGCGTCTAACGCAACAGGAGGGGGAGGATTCTCTTCCCATTAATGATTCATTTGCTGATGATTCGTTGTGTACTATTCTTTCTGTGCGATCTAACTATGGTGTTGAACCTTGGTTTGTATATTACGCCAATTATACTGTCAGTCAGGCGTTGCCACCGGGTTTATCTTATCAGCAGCGGAAGCGGTTTTACCACGATGCAAAGCATTACTTCTGGGATGATCCTTATTTATTTAAGGAGTGCGCAGACGGTCTTTACAGGCGGTGAATTCCGTAATGGGAGACCAAAGCTATCCTGGAAGGATGTCATTCAGCTCCTAGTGACGGTCACCACGGTCCATCGCGCACCGTGGCTAAGGTATTGCAGTCAGGTTTTTATTGGCCTACTCTTTTTGCTGACTGTAAGGTTTTTGTTGCCAGCTGTGATGCTTGTCAGCGAACGGGAAACATTTCCAAGAGACATGAGATGCCTCAGAATGGCATTTTAGAGGTCGAGATTTTCGATGTCTGGGGCATTGATTATCAAGGACCATTCCCGTCTAGTCAAGGTAACAGGTATATTTTGGTTGTTGTAGATTATGTGTCTAAGTGGGTGGAAGCAATTGCCACCCCAACTTGTGATGCCAGGACCGTGATTAAGCTGTTTCGTAAGTCTATTTTCCCCCGTTTTGGTGTTCCTAGGGTCGTCATTAGTGATAGGGGTATGCATTTTAGAGAACAACAGCTGACCGCCTTATTGTCTAAGCACGGTGTCAAACATCGTAGGGGTTTGGGGTATCGCCCTCAAACTAGTGGGCAAGTCGAGGTCTCTAATAGGGAACTAAATGATATTTTGGGTAAGGTAGTGTCTAAATCACGGAAGGATTGGAGTGCTAAACTTGATGACACGTTATGGGCTTATAAGACCGCTTTTAAAACACCTATTGGTGCTTCACCGTATCGATTAGTGTATGGAAAGACATGTCATTTACCTGTTGAACTTGAGCATAAAGCTTGGTTGGCAATTCGCCAACTTAATTATGATGCTGACTTGTGTGGTGAGAAACGTTTGTTGCAGCTAGATGCATTGGAGGAATTTCGCCGGAATGCTTATGATAGCTCCCGTATTTACAAGGAGAAGACTAAGCGTTGGCATGACAAACGGATTGTACCGCGTGAATTTCAGATTGGGCAGAAAGTGTTGATACTTAATGCCCGTTTGCGATTGTCTCCTGGTAAGCTGAAATCCAGGTGGACTGGCCCTTATACGGTGACTGGCGTCACCAAGTTTGGCTCAGTTGAGGTAGAAGACTCCGCGGGGAATCGGTTTAAGGTCAATGGGCATCATGTGAAGCACTACTATGGAGCTGACGACATTGTTGGCCGCGTCGAAGTATACTACTTCGACGAGTTTGAGGAGCTTGGCGATTGAAGCTTCTAGGTCGAGCGGGACCTTTTAAACCTGCGCTTTTCGGGAGGCAACCCGTATTGTATTTTGTTGTACTTTGTTTTAGACATTTTTGTGTGTTTTTATTTCTGTTTCTGCGTGCTACAAACACTTTGATCTCGTTTTGCGTAATTACTCAGATTATACGTTGAACTGTCGCTTGCTGATGCGACGTTGTTCTCGGTCGAGGGATACACCTCTCGATCGAGTGGTTTTTGAGCCCCTGAGTTCCTCGATCGAGAGGTCCTGTTCTCGATCGAGGGACTGTCTTCTCGATTGCACCTTGCTGAATTCGATCGACTTCCAGGCACCTCGATCGAGCTATTCTCTTTTCGATCGACTGCCATGCTGCTGCTGCTTTGGTCGATCGACCCCTTATCCACCTCACTTTTTGGTTCGGTTTGGGGAGGTTCGTGGTGCGCGCTATCTTGTAAGTTTCCGACTCACTCTCTTAGTTTGCATTTCTTTTTCCTTTACTTTGTACAATGGGGACATTGTACGGTTTGGTTTGGGGAGGTTATGCATCCATATCTGTCTGCATATTGTTTTTATTGCATTTCTGTTATCACGTTTCGTTTCTGTATGCATTGTTTGTTTAATTCAAAAAAAATCACATAAAAATAAAAATTTTCACGTTTATTTTAGCATATTAGTCGAGTCGGAACAGTTATTCTCACCCTTTCATTTGGTTTTTACTTGAGCCTTGCACGGTCATTATACTTGGCATAGTCATTACGAGCTTTTGTTTGAAATTGATGCTGAACGAATAGACTTGACCTGACATATTGGCAACCTACTTACATATTCTAAGGTTTTAGAGCTTTTATAAACTGGTGACATCCATGACCAGTTTCATGTAGGAATGTGAGTAGTTACTCCCATGTTTCATCGCATTGCATGTATATGATATTTGATGCTTATTGCCTGCACGTATTGGTTTGTGGTCGGTATCGCATGTTAGGAGAGTGCTTGCGAATTCCCTTTTCTCATTTTACCCCATATTAACTCCATATTAGCCAAATTTGCCAGTTGCCCCGAAACTACAATCCAAAATTAGCCTACCTTTGCTGAGCTAGTTAGTAGTTTTGTGGAATCAATACTATATATTAATTCCAGAAACCAAGGGACTTCAATGTAATTAAATAAATCTATACAAATTAATTATACTATATAGTTTTAAATTAATAGCACTGTGCGATGGACCTGAACAAAGGACTTCAATGTAAATATTATAAAGTTTTGGTTGAAATATAAATTTAAAGAAAACCGGAATATGGTAATTTTCCTTAAAATAAACATGGCCCACTTATAATATTAGTTATTATTAGTATAAAGATGTTAACTATTTTAACATAAAAAAATATAATATATTATATTTTGGAAACTATTAAAAAGTAAATAAATCAAGCTAGAGTTCCAAAAAAAATATAATATTCCATAATTTTGTCAACTTAATTAATTTAATGCATATATGTAATCACTCATTGGATACTTAAAGAGTTAAAGTAATTCTGATAGTAGTGAAAAGAATTGTAATAACATTGGAAATAATAACTCATTTGAATAGTCAAAGTAACAATATTAGCAGCGAGCGCGAGTAGTGCAAGTAACAGAAATAACAACGGGATTAGTGAAAGTATCAATGTTAATGTACAAGTAGTGAAAGTAACAATAATTACGGCGGGAGTAGTGGAAGTAAAATAAAAGTAATAATATCGAATGTAATAAGAGTAACAATACTAAGAACAAAAGAAAGTATATATGAACAATTAGCAAAACAATCGATTTAAGTAAAATAATAATAGCGGGAGTAGTGAATTTGTCTCATAATTTATTTCATTGTAATTTAAGATATACTACGTATCATAGAAAAATATATTTACGAGTTATGCAACTTTAAAATAATTTTAGTTAATTGAAAATATATTTTAATGCTAAATAAAGGTAGCCCGGGCGAAGCCGGGCACCCATACTAGTATATTCTATTGTATCGGATTTTGGCTCGTATTTCTTATATTGGAGTGGGTATTTGTGGAAAAAGAAGAGACGGAAGAAAGAAAGCTCGATCGAGAGCCATTATCCTCGATCGAGTGGTTTCGTCTAGAAGTTTCCTCGATCGAGTGACCCAGTTTACTCGACCGAGAGGTTAGCTATTGATCAGCCAAAAAAGAAAAAAAAATTTGAAAAAAAATCAGAAAAGAATTAGAAAAAAAAATATAATAAGTGGCTGAAATTTTTATATTTACACCTCCTATGCTTATCTACATTTTACGAGGTATATTGTTGGTGGATTTTGTGTTGTATTTGCCAATTTCAAAGGCAATGAGCTTATTTTTGATGATTGGAAGAGCGGAATGTGTCTATTTATGGTGTTGATTAGGTTCTAGCTCGGCTATTTTATCTTAACATCCCCATAATCTGTTTTGCCCGTTCTTACCAATTAGCCTCACAGCCCCCATATCTTTGCAAGTATTCGGCATGTGATAGTCCTTGAACGGTGGTATGCGTGTGTACGGTGACTGAATCTTTTATCATGTTAGTTAGCGATGCATGAACACTTGGTCGTAGTTAGGTGAGCGACTATTTTCTCCTTCTCTTTTACACATATTTTATGCTTAGCCTTTGCTTTGATGAGAGAAGAGTGACCCGTGAGAGTCCATTATTGAAGGTCTAGCAAGGTTGACGGTTCAGTTATTTTTCGAACATATTATAGCTCGTTTGCATGTGACATTATTTGAAATTTTCAAAAATTTGATGCCGTCAAACAAAATCCCGACTTTTAAGTCTCAAAAATTAACATAGGTGCATCTGATGGTCATACTCCATTAACAATACTTTCATTAGTTATCATTATTAACACATTCAAGCAGTTAAAACAGCAAGATTAGACATTTGAAATTTTCATAAACCGAGACACTCAAGCAAAATTCTGACTTTCAGGTCTCAAAAATTAACATAGGTGTATCCGATGGTCATACTCCATTAACAATACTTTCATCATTTGTCATTATTAACACATTCAAGCAGTTAAAAGAGCAAGATTAGACATTTGAAATTTTCATAAATCGAGACACTCAAGCAAAATCCTGACTTTCAGGTCTCAAAAATTAACATAGGTGTATCCAATGGTCATACTCCATTAACAATACTTTTATCATTTATCATTATTAACACATTCAAGCACTTAAAACAGCAAGATTAGACATTTGAAATATTCAAAAAAGCGATGCCCGCCCTCAAACAAAATCCCGACTTTCAGGTCTCAAAAATTAACATA
>JAGPOY010001772.1:0-16315 GCA_018983105.1 Silene uniflora
CTACATTTATAGGTTGTCGCTTATATTGAATTAAATTCCAGTTTTGGATAAACATCCAACCATGCATGTTCCAACCTACATTGCTTCATCATAACAAGTGTTATATTGCCGAGTTAAGGGACCTAACTTCAACTTTACTCCTTTAATTTGCATCTTCCATACACACTACAACAATCTTTCTTCAAATTTTCAATTCTTTACATTTTCATTTTTGGAAATAATCTAGTGATTCACAATTTGGGTGGTGGCATATTAACAAATTATGATTAAATATTCTATTTGTATAGCTAAGACTTAATAGCAATTACATGTGCTCGAGAGTTTATCCTGTGTGTGTCAAAGATATCGGTTCTGAAATTCCTCCTCATCTAATAAACAAATACGTAATGTTACTTAAAAAGTGTTATTCTAATAGCAGTATTTTTATTTTAGTCTATGTTGACGGTTGAGATCTGATTGATCATCGATTCTCCTCGTTATTGCATCTCTCACAGTGAAGATATTTGATAATAATGGGCAATTCCATCTATTCTTCCTCCATCCCAATCATTTGTTTACCTAATTTATTTTGGAGTGTATTAGTGAATTGTTTACCTTTCTAATTTGACAATTGTCTTTGATGAACAATTGCTCATCAATACTCAATTTGGTCTACTTCTCCCAATTATCAGCTCTCTCCTTTTTTTCTTAATATCTGTGTCAAAACTAAAGATAAACTAATGACTAAGCAGATGGATTGCCTTTTACTCAATTTTACATGTGAGAATGAACTTGAAATCTTTAGCCAATGATCTGAACATGTAATATTTTCAACCTTTTTCTTCCACTATCCTCAAATAATACCTGTCCCCAACAATTGAAATTGTTAATTCAAAACAACATATAAACAGTAAAGTGAATTGTAAACTTGTAGCAAAAGAAACAACAAATTACAAGTTTTATCCAAAAAACAAAAAGACAAATCACTTTGGCCCTTCCAAAACATTAAGAAACAAACCTTAGATTAAACAAATTGATAAAATAATGAAAGAAATATTGCCTACCTTGGATGAGTAAGCATGAGTTAGTTGCAAAAATGTTTGACTTATTGCATCATTATCGTCCAACTTTTCATTAAATAAATCCAACCTTCCCTTGCTTTATCTTCCACCCTACCATGCACTAATAACTCTTCTAAGCCTATTTTTTCACCATCTACCCTCATCAAACCTCATTGAAATACTCTTCTTATCTATTGGTTAAACTAATCATTTTAATAATCACAAATCTATTTGAAAACTAAAATAATTAAATTTTATATTCGGTATTTGTACTTACAACCAAAATTTAGAATATATAGTAATCGCAATGCAGATGTCAACTAACTTAATTGATAAAATCATGAGAAGGATGTTTATGTCCTAGTTTAAATCCCCATCAGTATCAAAATTGCCCATGTAACAACTTCCTTTACACATTTTCGATTAAGTTAGATTTGTATTCTTTTTTATTACCAATTTACCATAGTTCAAAGTCCGTCAACATTAACCGTCTCCTTAAATATACCTCAAATTCAGTGTTAGTAGTGTACAACTGCTAATAGTAAACTACAATCCTCTTAATATACTACACTTCCTAAGAATGCTAAAGTCTACAAGAAACCTTATTATAAAACTATCAAAATTATTTTAAAATAACACATCTTAGATCTATCTAGAAACAGAGAAAAAGAGGAATTTCTGTGATAAAATTCTGTTTCCTTTGCATGCTTTATTTATATTATTACAAAAACAAATTTGCTCATTTAATAACCATATAAAATCCCACTTGTTCCTTATTTTCTATCAAAAATATTTATATTTATTAACAGAAAAAACTAAGGTAAGGGTGAAAGCTACTTGTCTGAGGTGTGTTTTTAACTCACCTGTACCTCTGTACACTTCTCAAATGCTGCTTGCATTTATTGTAAATGGTTGGAGAACTACTGTCTTTCATTCACTCTTTGACCCATGTTCAACTTTGTGGGTGTCCTTAATTCTTCCAAATTATCCAAAAACTTTGCTTCAATCTTGATAAGTATATTTCTTGATCCATTTCATCTTTCCTTCGCGGTAATCTTGTTAAGTTAAGTCGTTTTTCTTTATCCAAGTTTTCATTTTTGGCATCCCTCTCATATATTAAGTTCTTATATGTTCAGTTCAGTTTCATGACGGTTTAGTTCATTTTCAAATCTTGTACCTTCCTAAGAAATGGGAAAATGGAGTTTTATAATATCTATAATATTGTTTATTATTCTGCTAGTATTATCAAAACCATGTATTGCAAGTATTCAAAAGATTGGCTCCATAACATCACCAACTGAAGCATCTCAAATGGCTTACATCGATAACGAAGGATTGTTTCTATTATCAAACGATTCGAGTTTCGCCTTAGGATTCAAGCCAACAAAAGATGTCACCTTATTTTTACTAGTAATTATTCACCAAGTTACCTCAACTGTTGTATGGACAGCAAATAGAGGCACACCAGTACAGAATTCTGATAATTTTGTGTTTGATAGTAATGGAAAGGTAACCCTAGAAACCGGGGAAAAGGCGGTATGGGTACCGGATACTGGTGGAAACGCGGTTTCTGTTATTGAATTGCAGGATTCAGGGAATTTGGTTTTATTAGGGAGTAATGGTACCATTGTTTGGCAAAGTTTTAGCCATCCTACTAATACTCTTCTTTCGAATCAGATATTTCAAGACGGGATGAAGCTTGTTAGCGATCCTGACCCGAATAGTAGTAATTTGACATACTTTCTTGAGATTAATTCGGGTGATATGGTTCTTCGTTCCGGGTATAAAACACCTCAGACTTATTGGACTATGGGGACCGATACCAGGAAAATTATCAATGAGGGTGGTGGAACTATTAGTTCAGCTAAAATCGAGCTGAATTCATGGAAATTCTATGATCAAGATAAGACTTTGTTGTGGCAATTTGTGTTCTCGTCTAGCTCGAATAACATGAATTCCACTTGGGCCGCGATTTTAGGAAATGGTGGATTTATCAGTTTTTATAATCTTGGGGGTGGAGGAAATAAAGTTGCATCTCCCACGAGAATCCCGAGTGATCAATGTGGAACTCCTGAGCCATGTGATGCTTATGAGGCGTGTTCTAGTAAGAACTGTGACTGCCCTTCAGGGCTCGATTCTCGTTCCTGCAATCCTGGAATTTCCAATCCATGTGGGGCTGGAAATGATAGTCTGCAGCTGGTTTACGCCGGGGATGATCTGAGTTACTTTGCTCTTGGGTTTGAGCCACCTACTATACAATCAAGTGATCTAAGTGGATGTCAGGCATCATGTGTCGGGAATTGCTCGTGTATTGGATTGTTCTTCGACAATAGTTCAAGCAGTTGTTATCTCGTTGACAGGATTGGAAGCTTTATCTCTGATCCCACATCCAAATTTTCAGTCTATGTTAAGGTTTCCGCGGATGGAAGCGTGGGAGACGGGAATGCTGCAGACAATAGTTCCCATTTGGGAATTATCATAGGTATAGTCATTGGGACTGTAGTGATCGTTGTCGGTATGGTTTATGGAGGTTACAGGTACCACCTTAAAAAGAAGGCAATGCCCCAATCTCCTGATCAGGAGACCTCTGAGGAGGATAACTTTTTGGAGTCGTTATCAGGTATGCCAGTAAAATTTCTGCACTTCTAATAATATGTTTGTAGTCGATCAATGCAGGCGTAAGCGCCACAGGAACATTTGAGCCACTGGAATAATATAATTGTTGTTGTTGATTATGTATCAGGTATGCCACTCCGGTTTACCTACAAGAGTCTACAGGATGCAACGAACAATTTCAGTGTAAAGCTAGGACAAGGAGGATTTGGTTCGGTGTACCAAGGAGCACTGCCTGATGGAACCCGGCTAGCTGTGAAGAAACTAGAAGGGGTCGGACAGGGAAAGAAGGAGTTCCGAGCTGAAGTTAGCATCATAGGAAGCATTCATCATGTCCATCTGGTGAGACTAAGAGGGTTCTGTGCCGAAGGAAGTCACCGGCTTTTAGCCTATGAGTTTATGCCAAACAACTCCTTAGATAAATGGATTTTCAAGAGGAACAGGGATAATACCTCGGTCTTAGACTGGGAGACTAGGTACAACATAGCAATAGGCACTGCCAGGGGGCTTGCTTATTTACACGAGGATTGCGATGTTAAGATCGTCCACTGTGACATTAAACCAGAGAATGTCCTTCTCGATGAGCAGTTTGAAGCTAAGGTGTCGGATTTTGGGTTAGCTAAGTTGATGAGTAGGGAACAAAGTCATGTTTTCACTACACTTCGCGGTACTAGAGGATACCTTGCCCCGGAATGGATAACAAACTACGCAATATCCGAGAAAAGTGATGTCTACAGCTATGGAATGGTCCTGCTTGAGATAATTGGTGGGAGGAAAAACTATGACCCCGGGCTGACCTCTGAAAAATCCCATTTCCCGGCTTATGCATTTAAGATGATGGAGGAAGGGAAGCTCCGGGAAATCCTCGACTCAAGCCTGAAATATGACCCGAATGACGAGAGTGTGCATATTGCTATTAAGGTTGCATTGTGGTGTATTCAGGAAGATATGGCAATTAGACCATCTATGACTAAAGTTGTGCAAATGCTTGAAGGGGTTAGCCCAGTACCCCTTCCTCCTACATCTTCCTTGACCGGGGCTCGTCTCTTTTCGACCTTCTTCCGAACAATGAGCGATGAAGGGACCGGGACTGGCACTTCTTCGGGACCGTCTGACTGTAACAGTGATGCATACCTCTCTGCTGTTAGACTATCAGGTCCCAGATAACATATGTTACAGGGTAAAACTACTTGGGTATAGATTACAGTATCTTGTATGGTTATTTATGTGTCTTGTTGTATATAGGATTTGTTAGGGACACTGAAATTTTGTTACATATATTGTAGTTTGTTAGATGTTTACATTCTGTGACAAAGATGAGGAATTGTATGTGATTTCTGTAATAAGTTTTTCAACATATTGGATGATCTTTTCTTTATGGTCTTGGCCTATGTTGCTCAGATTGGTTTAAAAGTATCCGACACGAGTGCATATCCTAGTGTCGGACACGGCCATTTTTATGAAAAATATGCATATTTTGGCTTATAATGAGGTGCCGAAGTGGCGAAGTGTCATACCCTTATCCAAGTGTCGAGTGTCGGACACGGGTACATGGAGGAATGAGAAGAGTCGGAGTAACATAGGTGTTGGCAGCTTCGATATAAACATTGGTTGGAAGTAGCAGCCGGACCCATACGAAAAGACATATTATTACGACAACGAGCGCTCTTGTTAGCCACCTTGGCTAGAAGTGACAATCATAGGTGAATGGGCATCAATAATTCACGTAACATTTAAAATATTCAACCTAAAATGAAGCGTTAAAAGCATCAAAAGAAAATATATTACCTCGACTAAATAAATTCAAATTCTCTCGTTTTTATAAGGTTTTCAAGACACAGTCGAGGTGATACGGATACTCGATCGATAATACGCAAACATCCCAATTATTTTCTAAAAGGAAAAAGAATAGAAATGAATCAATGATACAGGATTAAAGGGGGAGTTAACGTAAGCAGCCAATTAGTGTCTAGAACATTAGGTAAATTATCTTGAGAAACCAACTTTATACACCAATTGCAAATAAATTAGTGATTATCTTAAACAAATAGTCAAGATGAAAGTGACCTAAGTTAAAGCAGCAATCAATTTAATAATTAACAAAGAATTTAATTGACAAGTAGTAGTAATCAAATATCAGCAAGTCAGAAACATGTATTTTCTGTTTTTTGTTTTGACTAGATTGACATGTTATTGGCTTATTGCTCCTTCATTGCCAACATTTGTTGCTAACAGCGGTGGAGCGAGTGGAGTTAGCAGAGACGCTCACCCTCGTTGGCGTTTGAAATTTTTTGTTGATAAAAGTTTTCGATTTTTTTCAAGCTTACCTTATATTATAATCGCTTTTCTTCCGTTTAGATTTTTCGCCTCCTAACTTCAAACGGCGACTCTGCCACTAATTGCATTAGAATATTGCAATTTAGTTTGACAATTACTCTTTTTTATGTTTTGCTTCCAATTGGGAAACTTATTGAGCGTGTAATTGTCCAACTAATTGCGCACTAATACGCTTTTCACTAGTTTGACTCTATCAATCAACCAAGTAATCTGACTAAATCACATCTGCCTAAGAAGATTTCGACAAATATCGTTTTCTTATCATTAGACTAGAATCCGCAATTAAATGGTGTAATAGAAATGTGTAAACGGAATATTACCAAATTACCTATGTAGATTAGGATTAATCTCAATGCAGAAACGATCGGATTTTTATGATTGCTGTTGATGTCCAGTCGTTCACAAGCACGTCGTCATATCTTAGGTTGCTGATAGATTTATGGAATATGTCCCGCCCAAAATTCTAGGACTCACATCTATGGAATTAAAGCGTACTAATGTTTTAACCTTGGTCATTTTGATTAGAGTGTGCGACTCTTAACCACTAAAGCTCAAGATACAATTTGTTAGGACTCACATTTATGGTAGACATGATAACTGGTAAGAGTATTCTACAAGCTAGATTTACTTTACAATCGCACTGCTAGAGGTGTGCGGTGGGCCGATGCGGTGCAGGCTGGGCTGAGAAAGTGAATCCCGGACACGACACTAAATCCAAATTGGGCTGGGCTGGGCCGGGCTAGTGTCGGGTTGGGTTTGTGCGGCACTAGTCCGGCCCACTTAGTAGCGGGCTAGGACTGGGCCGAGTCTGTATTTTTATTTTAAAATTACTTTTTGACCGGGCCGGCTAAGGAAGTTGCGACACTAGCCCCAGGACGAGGATGACACAGTGCCGGGTTAGGCTCGACGGGCCACTGGAACACGGCCCCGGGACCGGACTGGGCCGATCCGCAATGATGCACAGCTCTACATATAGCCTTTATTAATCTCATTTAGCTTTACTCGACTTACATTCATATTACTTACTATGTATAAACACGAATTGAGTTAGTCATAAACTCATTCAACTGATCAAAATTATACTCTGTAATTTTTAACTACGGTTCTTAGCCATGTTTTGTTATTTTTCTTTCTTTTAGTAATGCATAAGAGTATATTCTGTTTTTTTTTTTTTGGTGACCCAAGGGAACACACGAACACCCTGCAAGTCCGGGGACAAGGTATGTCATCAAGGTTGCCCTTGATGACAGGTAATACCGCAGCACTCCCGTGTAGCGAGTCGAACCCGGGACCTTTCAATTCGTTGTTATATTGCAACGCTTTGAGACACTCTCGCGCTCCACTATACTCAAGCCACTTTGAATAAGAGTATATTCTGTATTATCTGTATATCTGAATAACCCGTCCGGCCCGATCAACCTGTTTAGGTGATGAAACTCACAAGTCAGTACTTCCAAGTCACGAGTAAAGCCCAAAAAATGGGGCTTTGCAAAATATTTATTCAACCCAAAAAAAAAAAGAAAAAAAAAATCCAAATAAGCCCACAATTTTGTAAATAAACAAAGTAAAAATTGCAGAAAATTGGACCGTTGGTTGAAGATGACGACCACCACCTGCAACAAACCACCATTTCTAAGCTGCTGCTTCACCTCCGTATCATCTTCTTTCATCACCAATTTCAATTTTCCCGCCAAATTTCAACCGCCAACTATCAATTTTGGCGCCAAATCAACTCCATTGCTCAAACCCTCTTGCGCGATTAAACCATCGTCTGGTAATTTCTGCTTTACTTATTGAGTTTAATCTTTAGTACTTCGTAATATTTAGGTTTTTAATTAATTAGTCTCTTGTAAGGCGGTTTTACTCGAATATTGCGTAAACCCGATCCATCCACCAAGAAATCATGATTGGTAAAGTAGTTATTAAACTAACCCGTTTTACAATTCACTTTTGTATGACCGCCTTACACAAGTATTTTTGTCAGTGTTGTAATTTGTGATCATGTTGGAAGTAAATTAAGGCCCGGTTGTTTTGGACTTAATTCTAGCTCCGTTCAGCTTATTTTTATTCTTAGCTGAAGTACAGTTCCGTTTAGAAAGTTTCAGTCCAACGGAACCGGGTTTAAGGGGGTCTTTGGTTGGTCAATGATTATTTCATAATGGGACCAAAAGAGTGATTTTTCTTACATGGTTGAATTTATTGAGAGAATGGTTCAAGATGTTTAATGTTTGGGTTAAATTGAATCTCAGTGGTGTTTGTGAGTTGATTCATACATTGGTTTAAATTCACAATAAGTCTCACTTGTGACCGTTTTTTCAAAAAGACCTCTCACAAGTCATAACCCCTCCCATACTTGCTCTCCCACCTGCAGTTTGTGAGAGGTCTTTTTGAAGTGACGAAAAGTGTTCGTCTTCAATGAGAATTTATGTTAAATTTGTATGATTGAAATTGTTTGTTGAATTTGTCTAGGGGCTGATTCTAGATGTTTTAATAGACTAAGATGAATGCTTCATGAAATTTCTTAAGCATATGGCTACCGTTGCTAACTTTGAAGTATAGTGTTATATACTCGCATAAGTTTAGTTTGGTGATGAGTTCTGTAGTTTAATAACTGAAGTTTCATAGTTCATTAAAAATTTTAGGGTTTTAAACACTGAATTTAACTCGAAGATTTAGTCTTTCCCTCCTAAAATTTCATGTGACCTAAGGTTGACGAGGTGACTTGAGTTGAAGTATAATTGGAGTGGCCATTTGGTCGATGTTAGTGATCAAAGTACCATTTACAATGTATCTATGAAAGTTATCGTATTATCTTAAAGTTTTCTCATTTCTGTTAGTGTCGACATGTTTGAATTCAAGGGAATTACTCACAATCTATCTATACTTTCCAAAAGCATTTTCACGCTGCACAACACGATCAAAGCGTCTTTTTTTTTTTACAAAAATATATTATTTGACCATCATGAGTCTTGCAGACGACAAAACTAAATGTAACACCTTTTGAATTCAAGTCAGAATTTTTATGCTTGACGCAGGCACACTACTGTCAATGGTAGATACTAGCATTCTTAGTTTTGTGTTATTTCTTTGTTAACAGGTGACTTTGGGAACCTTGAATCATGTGGAAGGAGAAGGCTTCTTTTGCTTTCTGCAACAGTGCCTTTTCTTATTCATATGCAGGAATACACCAAAGATTTCTATGCTGAAGCGGAAGAGTGAGTAGAACCTCTCCAAGTTCTTTCAGTTTTATTTTTTGGATCTCCTTACCATTGCAATCTTATTTGTAATTTTAACATCAACTCTACGACACTGTTTGAAAGTATTGTTTTAAGTTACATATGTACTCCTAAAATCTGTGAAAAATTTTCAGTCAGTTAAAAAAAGTTAAGTTTTGTTTACAAATTCCTAAGGAAATTTGATTTTTGTACATGTCATGTAGTATATGTTTACAGCACAATTAAATCTGAGTAATTTCTTTATGCTGTGATCAAGTGTATGTTTATTAAAGAACAAACATTTTCCGCTTCATCTGAGTATCTGTTAAATCTCCATTGATTTCATCTGAAGGACTTTATATTGCTGTTCTTTAACTTTATGCTATACGTGAAGGCTGGAAAGTTACGGGGACCAAATTATAAGAGATAAAGTAAGGAAGGTTTTGACTAAAGGGAAGGCAGCTGGTATTCTTCGTCTGGTTTTTCATGATGCAGGAACCTTTGAAAGAAACGACAATTCAGGTACTCAGAACATTCTATATAGCCTCTAGCCCCTGAAAGTTGAAACTCATGCTGGATGTTTTTGTAGGATGACCTTATTTTTAAGTATTGTATAACTTAGTTCTATGATGTGCCATGACTGCCATCCTCACTCTGCCTAGGCAAGGTACCTCTTTTGGAGCATTGAGGCAATGTTGATGCTGGCCCTGGCCCGGGCCCAAGCAAGTGTCATACACAGTAAGGGGGGGCTAGGGCTGACTGATGAATGATGATATGCCAAATATTTCATAGTGATTTTTTGTCATTTGTAATGTGCCAACGCAATTAATTTGGAGTGCTTGTAAGCCTTTAACATATGAAACTATGAACATATCTCCAATGTATACAAAGACTTTTGGTCTCTATGATTGTAGAAATGGCACTTAGCACCATTGCATTAGTCATTACATAGTTTGATGTTTCAATACCCTAATAACACTAATAATTATCATCATTCTTATTATCTTTTGGCTTATGCTGTTCTGCAGGGGGTATGAACGGCTCTGTAACATATGAACTTGAAAGACCAGAGAATAAAGGGCTCAAAAAATCTTTGAAGGCATGCTTTCACACTTTTTCCTCTCGACCTCTTTCTCCTTATAATGGGCACATATCCTGATTAATTTACTTTTGACTTGATATCACGCCAGCTAACGCCTCAGTGGATGCCTGTTTTAGATTCTTGAGAAAGCCAAGAATGAGTTGGATGTGCAAGAATCAGGTATGATAATAGCTTTATAGTCCATGTGTATATTTCCTATTCAATTGGAGCAAAGACTCACTATTCGTTGGTTATTGATTATGATTGGATGAAACAAATGGCTGATCAAACTAGATACGTCTCCTTTTTGTGTGTGTGTGTGTGTGTGTGTGTGTGTGTGTGTGTGTGTGTGTGTGAAGTTGTAATCATTCAATTTGAATCTCAATGCTACTTCTGTATGGGTCATCCAGAAACATAATGTTTATATGTGTTGTTAATACGGGGGCCATGGGGGTAGGTTGTGTTCTTCCACACACCATTTGCGGGAGCTCTTGAGTCATACATGTCTTAAGGATGCATATGTTTTCTAGTCATATGTAGCTTTGACAATTTATATTGTTCATTTTATAGTGTCATGGGCTGACCTGATTGC
The DNA here is from genome assembly GCA_018983105.1 of Silene uniflora. NCBI lineage: Eukaryota > Viridiplantae > Streptophyta > Magnoliopsida > Caryophyllales > Caryophyllaceae > Silene > Silene uniflora. Next base: position 10,879 of record JAGPOY010001772.1, read on the forward strand.
TGTAGCTGGAGCTGAAGCAGTCTCAATATGTGGAGGTCCAGTGATTCCTATTCGGTTAGGAAGACTTGATTCACTGTAAGTCTTTTGTCTTGCCTGTACCTAATAGTGATATGCATTTAGGTGGCTTTGGCCTTTGGGTCTAAACTTGCACAAGAATGGGCCTAGTATTTTTTATTCCATGTCCTAAGACGATTGTTTTCATTTCCCATAGAGTCAGAGACTATTACTCTTTGATTTTGAATTATGATGGAATAAAATAAAATGATGCATTAAAGTGATTACGCTTCTTTCTATTGTGAAGTAGTAGTCCTTCGATGCAGTTCTCCACGCAATTTTCATCTTGGGTCATTCAAAGAAACAACCTTTTTGTGTTGCTAACACAAGGGTAAGGCTGTGCTGGAGCCATTGAGGCACTTGGGTGATGTTACAGTTGTGGTTGTGCTAAGATGATACCTTTTGTTCTACAGGACACCTGATCCTGAAGGGAAGCTGCCTGAGGAATCACTAGATGCACCTGGACTGAAGCAGTGCTTTAAAAGAAAAGGCTTCTCGTGAGTGCGTTACTGTATTTTATATGCTTGAGTTGGATTTTATGAAAATTGAGTTTGATTTTGTATCCCTAAAATGATTCACTAAACTGGCCGGGCGCACTTCTTTTCATAGAGAACTGTGAACTAGCAGTCTTTTGATTGATTTCAAGCAATTCCAAACTCAATTTTTATTCTGGTCGCCCAGAAACAGTTTCTCTGTAGATATCACAGTGGTACTGTTGCGTACATCCGACCCCCTAATCATGTTATTTGTGGGAGCCCTTGACGGTACTTGGAGTATTACTTTTGAGTTGTTCGTCTTCTTGTCAAATATTTTTTATTATGCTACTGTGATGCATCATCAAACACCACTTCTCACACCCAAGTTAGTTGATCTAATTTGGAGGCTAGTCTTTTTGTCGAGGCAAGACTGTACATGTCAGAGACTTGGCATGATTAAAAATCGTACCTTGTAACAATGAACTCTAACGCCTAAGTGCAAATTCAGGTCACTTGACTAAGATTCAATGACATGTCCTTTTGCAATGCAGCTAAAAGATTCGCTATTATTGGCTTTCAAGTCCCCTGTTAAAAGTTAAAGAAGATGCTCTTTAAACTATTTACTTGTCTCATTTATTGTGTAATTATAGACTTATATTTCGTAGTGCTTAACTTACGGGACAAAGTGGCTGTACTCTGAGTCTCTGATCACATGGATGAAGCATAGATGGCTACATACGTCTAACTTTCTCCTTTGCCTTTCAGCAGGGGTGGTGAGAGGGGAGGGGTAGAATCATCGGCATAAATTATTCTATGAACAGTGTTGCCTAGTTTATTGGTGCGCTTGTTACTGATCTTAGAACCGTGAACTACACAAGTATAATTTTCAAAATTTTAATAAAGCCTTGAGGGTTTTTGAAAATATCTGGTTACTTGTCCATAATGCTACTAAGACCGGTATTAATGTGGTTACGGCATTATGTATTACTCTATGCTTTAGCCAGCATGGTGAGCTCAAAGTCTAAAAAAGTCTCCTTTGCAAGTATTTCTCCATTTTACCTTATCTTACGTTATCAATACGACAATTAAATCGGGAGTCTGCTTGTGACTTGTGTTTTACCATGCATTATGAACAGGACACAAGAACTTGTAGCATTGTCTGGAGCCCATACAATTGGTAGTAAAGGTTTCGGAAGTCCCATTGAATTTGATAATTCATACTACAAAATCCTACTTGAGAGGCCCTGGGTATCAGCAGGTCAGTCATCCTACATCTTATAAACATTTCAGTTAGAGATCCCATAGTGTCTAACTTTCCGGATCTGAGAATAAAAAGAAGAAGAAACAGCAAGGGTAAGGGAAGTTGAATTGTTTTATACTAATCCAAGAACACTTGAAGGATCTTCTGTCTGAAACTCTGAATAGGTAAAAATACCAGAGTAGAAAAGCTTGTACTCCGTAATTATCCATTAGGTGGATTTAAAGAGAAAACCGAACAATTGAACATATAAAACCATAACATGGCTGGAAATTTATACAATTGTTTGGGTTGAATTGAGTTATAATGCTACCCACCTATTGTAGATGAGTGAAATTTATACAATTGTAACAGGGAGGAAAGAGCTAAAATTTCATAGTTTTGCTGTTTAATGTAAACTTCTGAAACCGAGGGATTTGCATTTTTCACAAGTTTAGATAAAAGGTTTCCATGGAAAAATTTCGTTATAGCTGAGCTGAGTTGTTGCTTTTGATATTAATAGTTTCTGAAATTATTTAGTTTCTCGGTTTTGAACTGTCCACCTCAATGCAGGTGGAATGTCAGGTATGGTTGGACTTCCTTCAGATCGTGCACTTGTTGAGGATGAAGAATGCTTAAGGTCAGTCAAAAACTTTTTGTTCATGCAATGGTTTCACCAAAACATTTCTGCAAGGAGTAATTTTTAGAAGACATCTTTTTTCCACATTTGGGAGTCAGAAGTGTGTTCCTTTGAATCGACAGTTAACTCAGATGAATGTGGCAATAGCATTACTATCAAGTATCAACTTTACATGACCAGCTTTTACCCCATATCTATCAATTTGGTTCCCTTTAGGCGTAGCATACTAATATAGCAACATCGTTTGAAACTTCATCTACCATTTTGTGCTGTAAGTAGTGAAACTGATTTGTTTACATAAAGATTGAGTAATCACTTTTGTATAAAATCTAATGATTATGCAAAAAGTTGGTGCCACAATAATTCATAAATGATCGCTTTTCTTGTGTCGACATCGACCACATCATCATTCAGCTTTCACCTATGTGCTGATGCCTGACTGCAATGCTTTTCTGCAGATGGATTACAAAATACGCGAAAGATCAAAATCTGTTTTTCGATGATTTTAAGAATGCTTACATCAAGTTGGTCGATTCAGGCGCAAGATGGAAATCTTCATGATCCTACACAGCTATCGCTTCTAATCATTGGTTTTTGTGAGAATCATTTGGAACATATTTGGTCTTATATCACCATCTGATAAGTGTGTTGCACTTCACTGCTGCTGACAAGGCCAGGAGTGAGCACATTATCATTTTACATCCTCTTTCTCAAAGTAAGCTCTTCCAAATAAAAAAATCTCCGGCATGTCTCGTGTAAGGCTGTATAAATGTGAGGTCAGCTCGAATACTTCGGAATTATCATATACGGAGTACTCGTTTTTATGACGTAACCCGTTTTAATAATAAAATATGTCTAGTTTTAAAATATAGTACGGAGTAATATGTATCCAAACGGAAATTTCCGATGATATTTTAAAAGGGCCTTGTAAGAAGCTTGTATGTATGGCTTGAAATGCATCATACATTTAGAGGGTTTGTCTATTCTTATTTAGGCTTTACTGTTGTTTTTAGGTGACTAACTACAAAACAAAACATAACATGTGTATATTGTCAGTGTTCTTGAGAAACTAGTAACTTTGAGACAAAATTAGTCACAAAATTTGTATATTTTCTTCTGCGCAATCTATGCAAAAATAAATTGATACTCCTTAATAATGACAATGCCTTCACAAATTACGCAGAAGGACCCTTAAAATCGGGTCATCTTGGGTCACGCTCTAGCAAGTCAAGATTTACGTAGAAAAAAAAGGGACGGCTATGGTTGGGTTTATTGGTCGGTCAAATTTAGACAGGTCTAGTTGAGATTGTCGTTGGGCAATTCAAGACAATGGCCTCGCAAATTATGCAAATTATGCAGAAGGGTCTTTACTTCCAATTACTCAAATTTGGTAAAGCTGCAGTTGCAAACTGATTTCTGTATGTATGACTGTATTTAACATTTATGTGATGAAATTGACATTGTCATTGAATGTATTCAAGAGGCTTTGTAGGGTAGAAGCACTAGGCAACTCCCTACAGATTCCATTAGAGCCCATCAATGGTAGCGACCTAAGTGACATAGGTACCGCTGTATCACCCTGCCATGTGCTTCTCGTAACCCACACGATTACAAAGTACCTACGTATGTGGGGATCAAAGAAGCAAACCCGCTGAATCATTATTAGGAGTTAAATTCAAATTTCGACACATGATGATGTCTCGAGCCTGAGTTCTTGAGTTTTAGCATATACCATGTTATTGTAGATCGTTACAATTCATTATTGAAGAACGAAATTAAATTTGGTCATAAGTTCTCATGATAAGCATATACTACCATTTTATTGTAAATCGTCACATTTTTAATGGTACTTGTATTGACCAAGTGAAAGACAAACTCTCAAAAGACCTACCGAATGTCAATTAGGGATAAGTTTTCTTTAACAAATTTTACATATGTCGTGTTATTTTTGGTTTTAAATATCGGACGCGACACTGATACACGACCCAATTATAAAAGTCGTGGAAGTTGTTGCGATCGTATTTGACCACATTGTGAGGAGATACTATCTGAATTTAGCGAGATTAGGCCGTGATAACCGATAACGCCACTGCATCCGTTACTCATCAAGATTTACTATTACGCCACACTAATCTGAACGAATAAAACGAACTTATAAAACCTGAACTAAACCGAACAAAAAAATTATTTTAAAAGAAAAACGCGTACTTCATGATCGGCCATCTAAAATCAACCGTTGCTTTCCGTCTCCCGTCACTAGAAATAATGAAACAAACCCCACCTCATTTATATTTTGTTAATCAATCGCATGTTACATGAAACACAAATGATCGTGTGTAAAATATTACGTGACCTAAACAAACGAATTTTTTATTTTTCTTTGAAAGGTAAACAAATGAATTTTGAAACCTGAACAACCTTTGTGTTCCCCTAGTTTCTCAACTCTTAGGGTGAGATTATCAGTCAGACTCTCCCAAGTCTTAAGACTCTGCCACGTCAGCTTTCCACTAACTTTTATTATTTCTTTATTGTTCAGACCTACCTCAGACTCAGCTCAAACTTTATACATTATCAATTAGACTCACCTCAGACTCTACTTTTCGATTTCACTCCTTTTTTTACAAACAAAAAAAGACACATGGAATCCACCCATTGGATACTTTCCTTTAAAGGTGGGGTCAAGACTCACCCAAAGTCTTAAGTTGAGTCTTGGTGATGGGGCATATTCTGCACCGGCTGACCGAGTCAACATCTTGACCAGAGTCAATGCTCACTGACCACGTGTCACACAGCATTGGGCTACTAGACCCTCTCGGCCTGGTGGCCAGCCGAGGGACTCATACGGCCTCGGTGCTCACTGACCTCAAGTCACACAGCACTGAGCCACTTGGGTCTCGGCTTGGCAACCAGCCAGCCGGGTGACCCTCTCGGCCTGGCATCAAGCCAGCCGAGGGACGCATACGGCCTCGGTGCTCACTGACCTCAAGTCACACAGCACTGAGCCACTTGGGTCTCGGCTTGGCAACCAGC
>JAGPOY010001773.1:0-16315 GCA_018983105.1 Silene uniflora
TGCTCACATAGGAACTCAGACCATACGAACAATGAACCACTCTGATGGTTATATTCAGGCCATGGCGTTTAATTACAAGATCCCAGTCCAACAACTCCACTGAGAAAGCATAGTAATAATACCAATTGAGATCAAGGCTACAACAAATATTCTTATCCGAGAGGAGATTGGAATTTCTTATCCGAAAGGAGAAAGCTTTAGGGAGACCTATGTCCAAAATTTCTTTAAAGCAGACAATAGACTGAAAAAAGCTCTCCAGGACTAAAATGGAGGGCAAATCAATGTCTACAAATAAAGAAAATAATAGACTAGGCAGGTTGATTGGGTCTAAAAAGTGTAAAACCTCAGTCACCAGCAGCAAGACGAGAGAGGAATGACAACTTAAGATTGACAAAATGAAACTATGATACGAAATGAAAGGCACCGAGTCCCAAATACCTCCATCCGACAACTGAAGCGGAATGTGAACTCTCGAAGGATGCGGCCAACTCGCAGATCTGGGTACCGAAGCGCCTCCCTCCCAAGTCAGGGAAACCAAAGAGAAGTTTCCCTTCTCGGGCTTGTACCCCTCATATTCATCGATTAGCAACAGCCCGAGTAGGAAGCAAGCTTGTTGTTGCCACCAGAAAGAAAACCAATCGACGCCATGAAAACGCAGATTAGCATTCCAAATTAACTGAAATGGGTGTGAAAATCTGGAATCTTCCACTAGTAAAACCCTCCAAAAAAATGTTTTTTGTTCTAAGGAGGAAAAAGAACTAGATAAAATCAAGATCTGGGAATCTAAACCCTCAAAACTGATGGGTTTGGAAGAGGTAGAGAATATTCTAATTAAGGAAAAGCTCTTAGTAAGCAAAGGACGATGCACAAAAAATTCGAAAATTATTTGTGATGATGGCTGAAAGATGATTAGATTACAGGATGGTTGAGAAGGAGCATAAAGAGCTCTAGATCTTGTTTGTTTTTTCTTTTTTGATTTTCTTTTTTTGGGTTTCATTTTTTCTGGTTCTCTCATTATTTGAGAGTGTTTCCCTCACTAGGTTTCTCTCTCATTGCTCAAATCGATAATTCTGTACGTGTTTCATCCCTTGGTGTTGTGCAGTAGTTAGTCCTCATTTAAGACAGATATAAACGTATGAACATTAACGGGTTAAATAACATTTCATTTGGATATACGAAACGAGTTTTTCGCTATTTTTAGCAAAGATTTTAGGTTTTAGATAGATACTCTCTCCTATTCGCCAAGTGCTTTAGGTTTTCTTTTTTACTCCCTCCATTCAACTCCACTTTGCAAATTTTACTTTTTGCACGGGTATTAAGGAGCGGATTAAAAAAACTATTAAAAAATACATAGGGAAAGATAATGGAGAGTTTAAAAATATTAAAAAAATATAAATGTGGGGTTTTTATGGTGGATTAGTTTGGGGGTATGGATGACATTTTTTTGTAAATATAGGTTTTTAGTAGACCTGGCAAACAGATCAGGTCGTGTCGAGTTCGTGTCTGTGTCACATGTAAACGGGTCACAAACCCTCCAACCCAAACCTGACCCATTTAAATATCGTGTCGTGTTCGTGTCGACCCACTTACTTAAATGGGTCATCAAGCCTCAACCCTAACCCGTTAATTCCGTATCGGGTTCGTGTCGTGTTTTCGTGTCATGACCATATTTGGAAAGTTTAAGTATATTTATGTGATGAAAGATGAAAAAAAATCAGGATTAATATGGTAAACAGCTCATTCGTGTCGGGTTCGTGTTTTGAGAGCTCAACCCAAACCCAACCCAATTAAATATCGTGCCGTGTTCGTGTTGACCCACTTACATAAATGGGTCATTAAGCCTCAACCCAAACCCATTAATTTCGTGTGGGGTTCGTGTCGTGTTTTCGTGTCGTGTCATTGTTTGCCACCTCTAGTTTTTAGTAAGATTAGAATTATCATTTTCTTAGCCAAATAAGGAAACATGTAGAGTGGAGTAGAATGGACAAAAAAATGAATAGTTGCAAAGTGGAGTTGGATGGGGGGAGTAGTATGTTCCACAGGATCTGTTCCTTTTTCGGTCTAACTGAATGGTTAAAACAAGAAAAAGTACTCTTTAAAAGTCACATGTATGTAATGTCTTAAAAATCCGCATCAAAAACAAATGTATAAACCTGGTGATTAAGAGGAGTTGAAGTCATCTATCCCACATTTGTTTCTCATCTTCTGTCTCATTGCCTTTATTTTTGCGACACATCATCATACACATGATAAAATAGATAACAGTTTCTATTAAACTAATGATGTGTCAGTGTGTAGAATCCGCTCTCATATAAGATACAACTATCTCTAAGTATTTTTGTTAATCAACCACATATTGACAACCAACTTTAGAATGTTATTCAAAAACATTTCACCTATCACAAATAAGTGCAACTATAGCCACAAACATCAATACCATATCAATCAATTACCCAATCGGAGCAAAAAGTATCATACATGGAATGAAATTTCTGCGGGAACATATTGGATGGAAACCGGGTACAAATTCATCCTTAAATGTGTGGACTACTAAATGGGTAGGGGGAGAGTGCCCTGAGCCAAAAGAAGAGATGTTGTCGTATGAGGGACTGGCATGGAGAGATTTGAAGATTAGGGATCTTCAAATCCAGGATACGCACATGAGGCTTATTTTGTGGGACGAGATAAAAGTTAAATCCTGCTTCCGAGACGAGGATGCTGATCGCATCCTTGCTATGCCGAACAGTAGATATAGAAGTAAGGATAAGCTCTACTGGCCTCATACTAAAGATGGTACTTATACGGTGAAGAGTGGTTATGGAAAACTTATAAGTAATCTTCTGGATTCTAGAGGGTCCAGGAAAGATAAGGAACGGTTAAATGATAGAAGTCGCTCTTTTTGTGGCAGACGGTTATGGAAACTCCCGGGGCCGGGTAAGTGGAAAATCCTAATTTGGCGAATTATGACGGACTCCCTCTCAGTGGGAGCAAATTTCGCTACAAGAAATATGGAGGTAACTACTAACTGTAAGCTATGTGAGAGCGAAGGGGTATTTTTGGAAACCATGGAGCACCTTTTTAGAGATTGTAATAATGCAAAACGAATATGGGCTTCTACGGGTTTAGGGTTAAGAGTTGACCAAGCAAAGGGGAGTAATATAGGAAGATGGGTTATTGAATGGATAAACTATTTGGGAAAATTGGAGGATGCGAATCAAAGAATTGAGAGTTTTGTGGCAACTCTGTGGTGTATTTGGAGCGTGAGAAACAAGGTCTAGTTTCAAGGGGAAACCTTCCACCCATCTATGATTACAAACATGTGGAGTCATATGATTGAACTGATGGATTTGGCGTATGTCGAAAAAGGAGATAAGGACCCTGAACTTTTAACTCTCAACTTTGGGGAGGAAGCAAACTACTCGAGGCTCATTAAGGAAAGCTTTCCTGTCATGATTGTGGGAAACTTTAATGCATGTGATCATCATCGTATTATGACTGATGCAGGTTGGAAATCTATTAGTATGGCGGGGCTTGGTTGGGTGGCTCTTACACCTACTGGTAGTTGCTTCCATGAGGAAAGAAGAAGGATTAAAGCGGAAGACGCATTACAAGCGGAAGCACTGGGAGTCAGAGAGGCAGTCCTATGGGCAAGAAAAGTTGGACTATGGCATCTGGAAGTATCATCTGATTGTCTTTCCTTAGTGAATTGCATTGCAGGAACTGAACGTGCTCACCATCTCATCGAAGACATCATTGAAGATATCCTTTCTTTGTGTGCCTCTTTTTACTGTATTTCTTTTAGTTTTATTCCTAGGAAGTACAATAAGCATGCACATAGCTAGCCTTGCCTGTAAGGCTATGTTAGATTAGGACAACTTTATTTACAGCTGCCAAAAAAAAAAATTACCCAATCGAATTTTTCTCATAAATAAAATTTAAAAAGGTCATAATGCTAATATTTCATTAGAGATTTCAAGAAAAAAAATGAAAGAATGGAGAAACCACTACTCCAAGTCTCACTACAAGGTTCATTGTCTTTACTATTTCGCCTCGAGTAATAGTAGGCTTGGTAAACTTTATAGTGAGACATTTCCTCTGTCTTAATCATTTATTTACCTTTGTTTACAATAGTTTTTAGAGGTGGAGATGAATCAGACGATAAAATTTGAATTTCACAATTAAGAATTGTCGACTTGAGTTGGGCTTGAGTGTTGGGCCTAGAAGGTGACAAAACTACCTCTTTCCAAGCTGAACCATGATGAGTAAGTGGAGTTGTATCACTATGAAGTTGATAAATTGATTGGGCATCTTCATTTAGTTGGCCCAAAGTTGTAAGGCATTGTATTTCTTTAACATCTACCAATAATCTGCTTGCTACATCCTTCCATCCTATCAACTGCATCATTTTCAAATTCACATTGTTTTGTCATCATCTTGACTCAAGCATTTCATTTAACAGTCTGTCTTACTTGTGACAGGTGTGAACACGTCACAAACTTGTGAGGTGAGACAAAGGAGCACTCTCACCACTTGCACGCTTGTCTCACGTCGCAAGTTTGTGGCGTGATCACACCCGTTATAAAAGAGAATTTGTGTTCAATTAAATTGATTAACAAATAGAGGAAGGCATTTTGTATGTAGATCTCGAGTATATAGAGGTACGGTTCTGTAGAACAGATCATGTTCAAGTAAGGTCGTAATAGTGGGAAGTATTTTAGGCTAAGCATTGTGTCAAGTTTCCAATTCAGCTACTTTTTTAGGTTTTAGCTGACGAAACAGATCATAACCCAGATAATCGAGTAATAAAGAAGTGCAAATCTCTAAAGAAAGAAGAAAAGGCGTACCCGGGGCGGACCGCTAAGGGTACTGGTGCAATAGAGCCTGGCATTGTCAACAAGTAGGCAATATTGTGAGAAGGCACTTGCAAATCTCTTATGAGACTCGAGTTGTGACTTCACCCTAACCGCCCTTTTCACCATTATCGCTCTCCTGTTTCATTCCATATCGTCAGACTGTTTTACATGAGACTTACGCTTAAATAACGAATACAAATACGTAACAACGAAGTATTATTAGATTACCTTATACCTCTAACAACAGCAAGATAAGCATCACAAACAACACCAACAAGTTCAATTCTATAAGGCTTTCGGTCCTTTTCTTGCTCATCTCGGACTCTCTCCCAGTAACTCTCAGTAATCGTGCCATCCTCCGCGACCTTGTAGCCAACACCCATGCGATACCTTGACTTGTGAACGTTTCTGGCCATTTCGATAGTTTGCTCCACAAAGGGAGCCCAAGATAATGTTCCATCCATTATTACATCCCTCCCTTCGTTTAGTGCTGTTACTAACAAGGATGATGCTGCATCTGTTGATGATTGGTGTACCTGCCCATTTTCAAATATCGACCCATACGACCATACCGTGTTAGAATGAGTTAGAGTTGTCGACACCAATTCGTGTATAGCTAAGATCATCCAATGACGTATTCAGACTTCTCTTGCCCGTAAAATGACAATTTGACTCGAAAATCTCATGGTATCAAGCCTTAATGATTGTACAATTTGTCGATTTTAAATGTCACCTTGATTAAATTCGACTTGTTTTTTAATACGAGTACATGTTAATATGTGACCATATCGCATGGAACTCAATGTGTTTATATCTTCGAAGCTTAGAAAAAACAATGATAGCAGATTCTGGTATCACACAATAACGTCATCTCATTTTCCTGATAAGAACACTAAAATTTAATCCGAGGCACAAACTTTAGTAACATTTTCCAATGAACATAATCATTCATAAGTCATAACCACAAATGATTGGATTCAATGTATCAACACATTTATGATTGTAATTAGCCGGCCTTGAACTAAAACAAAATTTGGAGGCTCAATTTGTAAAAACTTAAACAAGACTGTTATATTGCATACAACATCTAACAACTATGTCGTAGATTATACTCTTTTCTATGATATAACTCAGGGGCGGAGCTAGGGCTAGGCTTCTCGGGCTTTAGCCCGAGTAGTTTTTAAGAAAAGAAATATATACTATATGTAGTGCTAGAGAATCAGTATTCTCCTTGTGGTCTGGTGGTCTGCAAATTTGATTTTCGCACACACATCCCTGGTTCGAATCCCACTTGAGCAAAATTTTTGATATTAATTGTTAAGGCTGTTCAGGTTTTCTTTAGTTTTACTTTGCCTTTAAATTTCCTTTTATGAGTACAATAATTTAAATGAGTTTTGCTAAAGATTTGAGGGGTTCAGTTTAAATAATTTGTCGCTAAAATAGAGCTTAGAGCAATTATAAATTAGCTTCATTCAATATAAATAGTAAAATATCACTAGAAAATTGCTTGTGAACATACAATAGTTTTTTTCGCTCAAAAATTACGAAGAGTGAAACGTTAAATTTAATAACCATTGAAACTTTTAGAAGTATCGGGTTATCAGATCTTATACGGAGTATTTACTTTATATTTCAAATCTCGGAAAAAACAATTGTAAATTTCAAAAATTTAGCCCTAGATAGTTTGGATTCCTGGTTCCGCCCCTGGATATAACCATAATACGGAGTAATTAATAGAAGTAATTATATTGTATACTACTTACTATACTATAATCGTCTTACACGAAACCAATCAAATGTCATTTGTATTTGTTAAACACTTAGTTAACGGGGATGAAATCGAGAATATAGTTGTAATAATGATATTACGATATTAAATTTTAGACTTCAGTCCACGAGAAATAAGAACCTTTGAGACACAGACATAATTAGGCTGGGTTACCCTAAATGAGAGTCGTCTAAAATTAAGACGGACTTCAACAAGAATTGGAGGTCGTAAAATGAGCTAAAAGTAAGCGTGGGATCGAAATGGTACCAATTCAGCAGTTTGGAGCATGTCTCCATGATGACCAGTTGAGCTAAGGGCTTTATAGATCACGTCTGTCTCTTTAAATGCATCCGCTTCGACTACGACTGCATTTGCCGCCACCCCTGACCAAAATGGCCTGCATCATTTCTAATTATTAAATTAAATACATCAATTATTCAACCTTCCAATTACACTAATTATTAGTCATTGCAACACACAAGTACATAACTAATAATGCTAGTTGCAAATGATCAACAATTCTTATACTTCCTCTTGTTCATCATAATGGCAAATGATAACAATTGACTGGAACAGAGAGAATACCGTAATATACACATTTAGTGACACAAGTTCTTATATGGAGTATGTATAAATATCGCGTAAAAAAGAATGTATACTTGTATATGATGAGAAGAAAAGGAGAAAGAGATTACTCTTTGAGGATGTCTTTAAGGACGGTGCTCTTCCCGGCACCCATACCGCCACCCATAAGGAGGAGCACCGGACTTCTTTTATTGTGAGCCATCGGAACCATCACCTCTGTACATTTGGATACTCCATTTCCATTACTTGATATCCCTCCAATTGCCCTCATCTCTTCCACTAAAGTCGAAAATACCCTCGTCACCTTCAAGTTCTTCTCTACCCTTTCAAACCTTTGTTGCCTACATCAGTTAGTCTTGTGTAAGACGATTTTACACTAATGAATGTAAAAAGATCCTAAACACAACCCTTATCGGTTAGTATTCTATTCAGATCAATTTTACTTTAAACCATTACTCTCTTTTATATCAGTCAATTATTTAACTTTTTAGACGGTTTTAAACAAATAACAAAGAAGTACGTGTAATGCATGGATTATGATCCACGTAGACGTATGACTTTATAAAAGTCGTCATGTCTGATGGAGGGAAACAATACACAATTTTAAAACACTTTGTGAAATGACAATGTGAACATGTATCCCACTTTTCATAAATCGTTAAGTAAACAAAAAAAAGGGTTGGTTGCTCGTTAGACAACATAATGATAGAATACTCAGTAGTTATCGTGTAATACGGTCTTATATTGTGAGACCGAGACGTACGGTCTATTTATATAAAAAGCAATCATCATTTAATAATAGCAATAAATGAATGGTTTTCTTACCCAAAAAGACCGTCTTACACGTGAGACCATTTTATTCTAGAATTTGGGTAGAATATTAGGAGACTTCAAACCTACATGCATGAATGTCTTGTTTTTTTATAAAATTGAGGTAGTTGCATGTACGAGTATTATGTATACTTTGACCTTGTTAATTGAAAATGGAAGCCCTAATTAACAAGTTCAGAGAATGACCGGAATTTTTATTCGGTGTCTTTCTTAGGTTAATATACTCTTATTACACATTCGCGACATGAGGGTTAAGTAAGAACGGTTGCTCCCTACTAATGAAAAAAAAAAAAAAAAAAAAAAAAAAAAAGTCATTTTTCTTTTGCATTATTAGTTCTAGCTATCCCAGAAAATTTTCCTGACTTCCTAATTTCTAATCATGATTATACCATTGTCAGACTAAGGACCACTAGCACGGTTGTTCAAGTTTAACCCGTAGTTGAAATGTACGTGTAACATTAATAATTTTTTTTGTAACGAATTCGAACATCATAATAATCATATTTTTTGTGGACATTTTATGAAATCATTAACTATCTATGCATCTTGCATGATTTATACGGAGTATAGTATATGAAGTCTTACATACAGAGTATAATACAACACGACGACCTAATGGCTATAGCCTAATGGCCTATAGGCCAAGCGTATATCATATCTTCTCTATTATTGTGCATTTGTTGTCTTCAACGGAATTAAATTGTCGTATTTTATCAATGGTAGTAGGTAGCTTGATTTGCTCATCCTACCATATCTTATTATCAACGGAATTAGATTGTCGTATTGGATGACAAGTAGATCAAATTGAGTGTGCAAAATTAAATTGTTAGCCAAAAACATTTCTAAATTAGAAAGGTAAACAATTGACTGAGACACCTAAAATCAAATAATATACTCCGTATAAACCAAAATAAAATGAAGAATAAAATTGTTTACAATGTGTCTAACCTTGTGGCTGCCATCACAATATCCTTTAGCTTTGTTTTTCTCTCAACATCGTCATCGCCCAACACCTTCATTCATTCAATTCCAAAATAAAGATAAATTTCAAATATTCAATTAATTTATTTGCGATTTAACATAATAAAGGGGAGGACACGTTTTCCGTAATCTTAGTTATGTCGGGATGGGGCTCAACCCCACTGGATTTTTCAATTTAAAAAAAATTCACCCACAAAGTCCATGATTAAAACAACAACCCTACTTATTGTTTACTCCAATATCTGTGATCTGTCACTAATATATACCGAATATAAATATATATACGAGGAGGTATGAAATCTCATTACCAAGTTAATCATCGCAGAAGTTTGATTCCAATGAAATGAGAAATAAGAAAGAATGCAAGTATCAATCTCTTGAAGCAATTTGACATAGAGTGCCTCGGCATTTGGTTCATTTGCTAAGAACTCAAAAATGTTACTTTCACATCCATCTATTTTCTTCAAGTAATCATTTGCTATCTTGCATAATTGTGGACATTCATTCGGATCTTTGAACCCGATTTGCCTTGCTGCATTTTATATCGAAAAATATAACGCACAATAAGATCGAAAGTATAATACAATTTCGTGTAATTTTTTATTAAAAAAAGTGCAAAATGTCATTACTAGGTTAAATATTAGCAACATTAACTCGTAGTACAAAGTTAGCAACATTGCAACAAGTAGTAGAGGAGAGGGTTAAAAAAATATGCGTAAGCTTCCACGTCTCGGTCATGTCAGCTCTCATGACTTTACCGACTGAGCTAGCTAACATTTGTCAGATTGCTTAGTAGAATTCTCTTTTTAGTGAACAAAATATGGCTAAAATAGATCAATTAGTCTCTTTTGCGACAATTTTATATGAACATATTACTATGAAACTAACCCATATACAAAAATAAATTCCTACCGAGATGCCTCAAATAATACCCTAAAGGAAAATAGCGAAGGTAAATAACAACTAGGTCATCTCATGACAGTCCTATACTCCTATTACAAGACAATCTCATTCGAAAATTGGTTCGAATAAAGTACTGAATATAAACAATTTACTAAAACGGCCTAGAACAAACAAATTGGAATTAAGGATAGAATATTATTATGATCGTATTTCCCAAAAATATGAGTTTCAAGTTGTACTAAATATTGAGACTTTGGTGATATAATCATAATAATATTCTATCCTTAATTATCAATATTACCGTAATATTCGAATATTACTTCCTATTGGCTATTACTATCAACTAAACATGAACTACAAACAAAAGCACACAAAAAGAAAGAAAAGTTAATTACCAACATAATGAGAAAATCTTTCAAGTCTTCCAAATTTGCCTGATGATTCAGTTTTGTTCAATTGTGGAACTATCTTTTCATTCATCATCAATAGAATTCGAAAGCAACCTCTCTTTTTTCGCCCCTCTAACTGTAAATTCTGACCTTTGCCACTGCACACAATTAATCTAAAGTAACCACTCTTTTTTCACAGCATTAACTGAATACCAGCCGTAAATTTTAACTCCGCCACTACACACAATTAATCCAATACCAGAAAGTTATATATATCTTTTGGAAAGAAAAATAGAGAAAAAATTGTTGGGTTTGAAGATTTTTATGAATCAAATTAAAGAAGTTGGATTAAATGAAGATGCTTAAGTTGTTGATGGATAATTGAAGTCAATGGATTTTCGATTACGATGATCAAACTGTAGTTGTTTAGCAATTTAATAATTAAAAATTAAAAATATAAATTAGTTAACGAATATAGAAGGTAGGTCATTACAAATTTACAATAGTATTGATGTTGGTGCGTTGCCACTAACTCGTGCTATTCTGGTTGAAAAATATAATTAATATTTTCTCCTAAAAATTAATCGTATCTATTTGGAATTATGGTTTAAAATCATGATTCGAATGGTAGACTTTTGCGATTTTACAATCTAAGGAAGTGTGATCAAATCCCTTACCTAATTGGTTTCGGGTGCACTTCTTTTGTATTTGAATATAAAAAATTATGGGAAATATGTACTATAGAAATAGTTTTTTTTTTTTTGATGGATAAAACCTCGAGACCTACCACGAGTGGAATTCTAAAGAAAAGTTCAAAAGGAAATAGAAAACTATCACACATAAATCTGTTTGGCAAAACTAGCTGAAACCTGAAAAGGTACCTGAAAACTGAAAAGCTAACTGAAACCTGAAAAAGTGACTTATAAGGTAGCTGAAAATTAGAAACTGATAAGGTAGCTGATTATACAAAAAAAAATTTGGCAAACTAGCTGAAAAGGTAACTGATTTTTAGCAAAATGACATAAAAAGACATAATAATTATTTAATATTATAAATTGAAGAGGCAAATAAGTAAAATGAAATAAAACAGGTAGTTTATTTTCCAAAAGCTACTCTACGTAGCTTTTCATTTCAGGTAGCTTATTTAACAAATAAGTTACTTGCCAAACACACTCAAAAATTTCAGCTAGCTGGAATTTTGGTCAAATAAATTACTTTAGTCAAATAAGCTAGCTTATTTGTCATGCCAAACAGAGCCAAACATTGTATCCTTTCCAAAAACAGAAAACCTTGCATACCAGATTCCACCGAGTTGAAACTAGTTGTCAATTATTTACGTCCTTACCAAAGTTGGCTGGTGTGAGTGGTAAGGACTCTCATCTCTTAAACAAGTGGTCAGGGGTTCGATTCCTGACTCTTGCGTATGAAAAGGCCAAACTTGGGAGGGATCAACCCATTAAATTGCCTTCAGTACCCCGAAAGAGATTGCCCCAGCTGTCGTTAGGGGATACTCTTGGTCAACACCAAAAAAAAATTATTTACGTCCTTAATATTTTATTGAATTAAGTCTTTAGATTTTGTTTCTAAACATGTTTCTACCTTGTTACATTACATACCTTGTTACATTACAAACTACATACTTATGAGTCTAATTGAATTCTTTAGGTTTTGTTTTTTCAGCTTTAAGCAAGTTTTTAGCTTGTTACATTACCAAAATCGAATAGAAAGAAAACTTTTTCTAAAATTATTTATACTAGTTGGAAAGCCCGTGCGATGCACGGGCCTCCGATTAGAATTATCTATAAATATATATTTTTGAGTTAATAAAAAAGGTCCAACTATGTTGAATCATTGATGGAAAAACAATCATGGTTAGTGTAGTTGATCATGATGAATTATTAGTGCTTTTAGCATAAAAGATTTGTTATTCAATAATATTATATCAAGTGACAAAGTTATAGTATGTAGTTAGGTTTTTTAATTATTGCAGGTACACCCTGTTTTTAATTAAATACAAAACGTTATGTTTATAAATATGTTGTTGTTCACCTATATGAATCCTCAATAACGGAAACATGCTTTTATGTGTTCAACAAATTATTTTAACCTACAACAACTACGTAAAATTGAAAGATGTTACGTAAAACAACATATATCATAATTATATATATTCAATTTAATGTCTTCGTTCAGAGTAAATGTTCCCTTTGTTTTTTTTATATATGACTTTCTCATATTTCAATATACTCACTTCTCTCTTTAATATCTCTAAGAAATATAAGACTAAGGCCCTGTTCTTTTGGATTTAATTTTAGTTCATTTCAGTTCAGTTCAGCTTGATTCAGTTCAGTTCAGTTCAGTTCAGCTCATTCAGTTCAGTTCAGCTCTTCTCTTCATAAATTAACTCTTAATTCATTTCAGTTCAGCTCCAATAAGTTCAGTTCAGCTCAGCTCCATTAAGTTCCGTTCAGTTTAGAATATGGCCTAAATATTATGATTAAGGGTAACATTTTTATAATTTTTGGACAAATATATTTTGTATTTTGTCAAAGGGTCAACTTGAAAAAAAAGGCATATATACAAAAACGGAGGATAAATGCATTTAGTGTGAATTCCTCAAAGATAATAATTTTTGCTCTCATATCTAACCCGGCTAAATACTCCGCTGAGTCTTGCACAATGAAAAAAATGACTCCTAAAAGCAAGGATGTCATATGGGGTAGGGGACAGGACGAATGTACGTCTTCTCATACCCATAATTAATAGAAAAGTTACATGCCTCTAGTTCTCGCTAGACCTGTCAAACGGGTCGGGCCCTGAGTCGGGTTATACGAGTCGGGTCAGAATACGGGCGGGTCGAATATGGGTCGGGTTCAGATACGGGTCGGGTCATATGGGTCTCAGCCACAGCCACCTGCGAGTCTCAGGTCGAGTTAGGGTCAGAATACGGGTCAGAGAGAACTTTTTGGCGTCTTTTGTTTTATCATTTTTTAACCGAAAAACGTACTTTTTGAAATTAAATTATTTTTAATACTACTTTATTCATTATTTTAATAATTATTTTATTATTTAATGATATAAAAGTTGTAAAATTGAATTTTAAATTAATTTTTTAATTTAAAATATTAAAATAATAGAGTATTCAATAGTTTTATCACTTATTTGCTACATAATGAAACTTTATCTCGGCTTCAAGTTGGAAGGCCTGTGAGATGCACGAGGCTCCCAATAGGATCATTTTTAACAATATACATGTTGTGTTTCCTAAAAATTCCCTAAACAACAGATTGTAAACGTTGATTAGCGTTGTCATGGTTTGGTAATATAACTCAGCTAAGTTGACTAAAAAATATCCATTGAAAATTGGTGAGAACAAAATTTTGGAGTAAATAGAGGTAATTATTGATAAATCATCGGCCCCTCTAGCTTTATTTATTATTGCACGCACCACTATTCTTGAAATCGAAATTTCCAGTTTCCCAAAAATAATCCCATGATATCTGAGACGGGCCATTGTGAGATTTGTAAATTAGATTAGCTTACGGTATCTACCAACATATTCTTGCCCGTAAACATATAACCATGTAAAAGTTAATTGGCGATACACAAAACAACATGTATCTCAATTTTTTATGTAGCGTGTTTGGAGAATTCGTTAGATCTCTAAACAACAAAATTAGTTTTTCACTATCTATAATTAATATTGTTTTTCGTCTATAAACTTCATGCAAAATATATAACATGACGCCTAATTTGGTAGTTATGCGAAACCTCTTAAACAAATTTCTTCGTGTGGCCTTGTTGTTCTTGACGCTGCTACGTAAAGCTAATCATGACTAAAACTGACTTGGGCAAATAAACTCCAACGTAATTAATTGACAAACCTTTGACTTTTTTTTATCGTAGTCATGGAATAATATGACCTCAATGGATATTATTTTCGCTTAAGCACAATGTTTTATGAGTAAATAGCAAGATCATGTTGGATCAAAACATAATGTGCATTCATTTGATTCAATTAATTAATAATCATAACATATGTATACCCTTGAGGTGTTGAGTAATAAGTAGTCTAAATTATTAAGACTCTTTCAAAATCACTCTTATTCGAAATCTAGGCTAATGTGTGAGTTTCTAACTAATCATCAATTCATCATATAAAATAATACTATGAGTTGCTATGTTGTTACACAAACTTTCGAGTAGTCCAAATCGCATAATTCTACTTCAATTATTCTCGGTTTAGTTCCTTCACCGAATGATCTCCATATTCTTATAGAGAGTAAATTAATAAAACAAAAATAGTAATATATATTGGCCATTGAATTGTTTTATATGCATTAATCGTTTGAATGTATATGGAGGCATTTATGATTTATGTACACACTCCAATGATTATTTAGTGAATATATTTTGATGGAACCGTTGTTCATACTTTGTGTAGTTACGTAATAAGGTTATAGTATACCATCTTTACATAACATTTTAATCAAATAAATTCATTATTTATCCGCCAGCTTCTTGAATTTTGACGCGAAAATACAAACTACAAATGTATGAGAACATAAGTGGGGGAAAAATAAAAATGACAACTTGAACTATTATGAATGTCTATTATTATCTATGTGATAATTTTAATCTACTTATATTTGGATAATTTTATGAAAAAATATATTTTTAAAAATAATAAAAAATTAAATCTAATTTTATTAGGATAATTTTATTAAATTTGTTTCGAAATTTACTCTTTTTAGGATAATTTTATTAAAATTTGTTTTAATTATTAAATCTGTTTCGAAATCTACTCTTGTTAGGATAATTTTATTTAAAATTCGCTTTAGTTAGTAAAACATGTAGCCAATCATATCGCTTGAAATGTTTTGCTCTATGTGATAATTTTAATCTACTTGTATTTGGATAATTTTATGAAAATATGTTTTTTAAAATAATACTCCCTCCATTTTTCTATTTTCACCCCCATTTCTCTATTATATGTGAGATATATTTTAATGAAATGAGATGAAAATAAAACAAATGGAGGTAGTAAGAAATTAAATCTAATTTTATTAAATTTGTTTCGAAATCTACTCTTGTTAGGATAATTTTATTAAAATTTACTATAATTATTAAATCTGTTTCGAAATCTACTCCTATTAGGATAATTTTATTAAAATTTGCTTTAATTATTAAAACCTATAACCAATCATATCGCTCGAAAAGTTTCTACTTTATATATATGTACTAGTTGGAAAGCCCATGCGATGCACGGGCCTCCGATTAGGATTATTTATAAAAATATATTTTTTAGTTAATAAAAAAGTCCAACTATGTTGAATCATTGATGGAAAAAAAATCATGGTTAGTGTAGTTGATCATGATGAATTATTAGTGCTTTTAGCATAAAAGATTTGCTATTCAATAGTATTATATCAAGTGACAAAGTTATAGTATATAGTTAGGTTCTTAATTATCGCAGACACAACCTGTTTTTAATTAAATACAAAATGCTATCTTTGTAAACATTGTGTTGTTCACCAATATGAACCCTTAATAACGGAGACACACCTTTATGTGTTCTACAAATTATTTTAACCTACAACAACTACATAAAACTGAATGATGCTACATAAAACAACAGATATCATAATTATATATATTCAATTCAATGTGTACGTTCTGAATAAATGTTAGATCTCTTACAACATAATTTACTGCATTGACAACTGTGCAAAAGCAATATTCCCTGTTTTTTTATATGTGACTTTCTCATATTTCGATATACTCACTTCTCTCTTTAATATCTCTAAGCAATATATATAAGACTAAATATTATGATTAATGGTAACATTTTTATAATTTTTGAACAAATATATTTTGTAAAAATTGAAGTCAAAGGTCACCTTGAAAAACAAAAATGTAATATATACAAAAACGGAGGATGAAATACATTTAGTGTGAATTCCTCAAAGATAATGAATTTTGCTCTCATATCTAACCCGGCTAAA